>CAXITT010000377.1:647499-676030 GCA_964033795.1 Lymnaea stagnalis | reverse complement strand
GAGAGAGAGAGAGAGAGAGAGAGAGAGAGAGAGAGAGAGAGAGAGAGAGAGAGAGAGAGAGAGAGAGAGAGAGAGAGAGAGAGAGAGAGAGAGAGAGTGAGAGAGAGAGAGAGAGAGAGAGAGAGAGCGTGGAATGGAATCATATACACCCTAGACAACGCCCAAATATTCAATCGCCAGAATATTTGACACCATTATCAATGTGATTCCGAGGGAGTTTATAAAAACCACACAAGTCACTCTCACTGCTACTAAACTCCGTGTTGATGAAGGAAGGACAGTCTTGCCTATTGGGAAAGTAAAATTAATTGTACAAAACTCAATGACGAAAAAAAAAATAAACTGTGTTGATTTTGTCCTTGTAAGAAATAACCTGACCTAACTATTAGGGAAGAAAACTTTTTTTTTTTTTAAATGAGGCTATTACTGTACATTACTATACTTTTAAAAAGGGCTTATTACTGTACATTAAAATACCTTTAAATGAGTCTTATTACTGTACAGTACAATACTTTTAAATAGGGCTTATTACTGTACATTAAAATACCTTTAAATGGGGCTTATTACTGTACAATACAATACCTTTAAATGGGGCTTATTACTGTACATTACAATACCTTTAAATGGGGCTTAATACTGTACATTACAATACTTTTAAATTGGGCTTTTTACTGTACATCAAAATACTTTTAAATTGGGCTTATAACTGTACTTTACAATACTTTTAAAAGTGTCAAAAAGGTCGATGAATCATCCAAGAAATCAAGTTCTAAAATATGTGAACATTTCCAGGACGTTTTTGATGATCAGCAGGGAGACTTATTCAGAATCTACACCTGGAGGTCAATCCTGAGGTTACACCAGTTACTTGCCCATCTGGGCGTGTACCATTTGCAATGGGAGCTAAAGTGAAAGCTGACTTAAAACGAGCCCAGAAGACGTATCATCGAATGAAGTGGCTATTCCCACCCGGGTACCAGAAGTGAGAGGTCGGGGTTAAAAAACTATCTAAAACATTATTGTTGGGTTTGTAAGACAAAATGAGGGATCAAATAAAAGCTGATTGAATGGAATATATGTTTGTTAACTTACTTCTTCCTTTTAACTAACATAAAAATGTGGGGCCCAAGAAGCAGCGAATGATCAAATAACAAATGTATACTGTTACAGTTGCGTCCCTTTGTTAGGAATACGCGAGGCCCGTGATTCGTGAGTGGAACGGTCAGAGGTGAGAGGCCAGGTGAACTTGCTTGTATCAAATCATTGAAAGTTTAATAGACACCACGTGTTAGTGTTCATTGTGTTAGCCATAATAATACTAAATACAACGCAGGCATCCGAGGTCCGAGAAACGGCCTCTGGTCAAGTTACAGGACGCCAAGGAGGAGGAGAATCTGGGTGTAGTTACAATGACAGTCGTGAGAATTAATGTCTAAATGTGGAGACGGGAGTCATAGAATTGGGACTCCCACGTGAAGTGGTATGGAATGGTTGACCGAGGCGGGAGGGGGGGGTCTTAGTAAATGCTCTAGGGTAGGTATTCTTATCCTTTTTGCAGTGCTGCAGTCTCACTCCGTTTGCAACACGACCACCCCCCCAGAGGCGTAGCGTGGTGGGGGCAGGGGGAACAGATTCCCCGGGCGCAAGCTAGTTAGGGGCGCCAAAATGTGCTTTGATATTATTTTATTGATGAAAATAATGGGTTTGAGAGTTGAAAAAAAGAAAAAGGGGCGCTAAAAATGGATCTTGTCCCCGGGCGCGAATCTTGTCCCCGGGCGCCAAACACCCTCGCTACGCAACTGCCCCCCCCCCAAACCGTATAAATTATATCGTAATAAAATTACAAATATAAAACTAATTCAATAATTTAATTATCTTAGTTTTATTTATTAAATTAACTTTGTATATTAAAAAAGGCAAAAAATTACCAACACAAGTAATTTGCAAACAAAATTCAGCAGCAAACATTTACTGCTGCTAATCAAAATTATGTATAAAAACTAATTTTAAAAAAAAAATTTAAGTGCAACAACTAACTCATAGGAACAAATACAATTTTCTGGTCTTCCACTCCTCAGGACTGGGGAGGTACTTTTACCCCTGGTTAAGAACCACTGCTCTAGTGAAATTTTTCCAACACAGTTGCAGTAATTTGATATCCATGGGAGGTGAATTTCTTAAGGGTTTGTAAAGACAGGAGTGGACACACGGACTTTTTAGGGGGGGGGGGGGATTGGGCAGAGATTTGGGGGGTTATATTTGATGGTTCCAACTTTTTGTGACGATTTGGGTATTTCTTAAGGGTGTTGAAAGACAGGAGTGGACACACGGACTTTTTAGGGGGAGGGGGGGGATTGTGCAGAGATTTGTGAGGTTATATTTGATGGGTCCAACTTTTTGTGACGATTTGGGGAGGGGGTCGAAAATTGGCAAAATTTGTGTGACGCCCATTTATGATTGGCCCCACTAAGAAGTTTAAATAAATAAATTATGATTTTATTTTTATTTTATCAGTGCAAACTCAAATGTTGTTTGTAGATGGTGTTCAAATGTAAATTATTTTCAACAGAGATGCGCAGGTAACACACAAAGGAAAGGGATGTAAAACAAAATTTCAAACTTTATTTACAATCATAGTTTACATGTAAGCATTGTTTATGAACATCCAAAACCCTTTTTTTGTGTTTGTACTATTGTAAATTTTATGTAAGAAACAATTGAAAGTAATATAATTTTTGAATCTCATTTATCCCCTTGCTTATCTAATCTTAGGGTCAGGGGTGAACACAGATGTTATGTGATGTAGAAGTTAATCTTCTTGAAATTTCTGTATGTGGCATGTAAGTGTTTAATAAAAATTAAAAAATGTTAATGTCTTTAACAAATTGTCCCCCCTTCCGCCCCAACTCTCACTTTTACCCAACCAAAAAAATTTTAAAAAAGCAACTGAACTTTTAACGTAAAAAAGTAGAACACAGTTAAAATATTACATAAAAAGGTCAAACAATTTGCATTTTGATTATAGAAACTAATATTGGACAATATGATTTGTGATTACAATATGGTTAAGGATATGACTCATAAGGTTACCAGAAATTTGATCGAATGAAATTTCTTCGACGGAAAATTGATAGACGGAAGTTTAATAGAACGAAAATTTGGTTGAATCTTTTTTTCAGTTCACACGTCAAAATTTTCTTCAAATTTCTTTTTGAACTCACTATATAGTAAAGCAAAATAATGCGTTAAAAAAATTTTGAAGCAAAATTTTAACCTGTGAAGTGAAAAAAAGATTCGAACAAATTTCTGTAGGACCAAATTTCCATTGATCAATTTTCAGTGGATGAAATTTCATTCGATCAAATTTCTGGTAAAGGCTATCATTATGGGAGAATTCTTGTTCGGAAATTCTCCGAGTTCTCTGGCAGATACGAGGTAATTAATCTACTTGATGTAGAAAATTTATGCAAACAATGGATGTGTTCATGAATTGTAAAGGACCTAGCCCTTATTCACCAGAAAAATCAAGCCAAGTTAAACAATTTTTTTACAGCATCTCCTTTATCAGCCTCACAAGAGGGGTCAATATAAATGATACAATCAGTTTAGAAGCACTAACTGTATTCTTGAAGTATACAGGTATCTACTTTAAGTAAATGTTAACAAGGAACGGCAACAAGGCATAAGAAAAACCAATTATTCTTTAGTGTGATGCTGATAAACTTATTTAAATATGTAAAATAATTACATTGAAATATTTTCAAAAAATGTGGTTGTCAGTCTTATTCAAAATGGCAAATTTTTTTTTAAACCTGTTAAAATACTTTACTCATTGAAAATCTTCTTTAAAAAATGTTATACCAAAGTTACTTATCATTTTTAAAAATAGTAACTATTCATTAAGTTTTTATAAGTGGGTGTAGATAAAGAATAATCTGAATATCTGTCTTTTCATTTGTAACTTTAACAAAGAAAAAGCATTATCTCAGTTACTTATGTCCTGACACAAAAACATGGAATGTTTTCTGCAATATGATATTGCCAATTTTATCTTTACATTAAGCAGAAGCACACACAAAAAAAAACCACCCATAAATCCTATTAAAATGACATAATTTAATAAAAGTATTGCCTGTCAATAAATAGTTGTCATATTATAAATAATAAAATGAGCCAACCATGTCCAAGCATGTAAGTACATTTATATCACTAAAAAAATGTACGTGTATAGCAATAGCATGTTTCAAATAAATGAATTTTGCTTTTCATACCCAAAGCCATGATCCCAAACTTTTTTGCAATATTTCAAGACCATGAAGTTGTTAGTAATTTATATATTTTAAATATAAATAATTTCATATATTTATAAAAATTTTTGTAAAAGCAAATGAATTTTAGCTATGTACAATTTCTTTTTAAATTATTCTTGCTATAGGTCTATATTTTTATTATATCTCTAGTTAAAGTTGATGGTTATTTGTGCTTAAGAAGATCTTGAGTTAAGTAGTTAGACTCATGAGATTCAGTCCTATCCCTCCAGCTCTCCCTCTCCAATAGATATAATGGCAATCACAGCCGCAGACAGGCCTCCTACTATTATTACGTGGAGGACCAAAATAATCTGTTTCACAACTGAAGTCTGAAATGATACAAATTTTTTTTTTAAATAGTGTTAGCTGCTTCATGGGATTCAAAAAGGGATATTTGGTTTCTGTTTGGGGAGGAGGGGGAGTGTTGCCAATCTGGAAATTCAAAAGCTGATTTGTAATCTTATGTCCAGCTGGCTGTTTTATTCTTCCATGTTTAGTTGTTGAGGTTTGATTGCTCAGTGTTTACCTCCTCCCCAAGAATAACTGCTAGGCTAAGCAATCTATTCCACCCTGCTCATAATCAATAGCTGGGGATGACACCAGATGAATTCCAACCTGGTACAACTAGGTTGTGATTTATATGAAATAACATTTCTATTATAAACTTTAATCAAATCTTAAGTCTAAACTCAAATCAGATGTATTAAATAGTGGGTTTGAAATACGAGGTTTTTAAAAAGCATTTTATATGCTGGCCTCCAAACACAATATAAACATAGGATATGAAATGGATTTTATGCTAATCCTGATCCTAGTGGTACAGCAAGGTTGCACATTAAATTTAGGGCTGTCTTTTTTTTTTTTTTGAAGATGTGCAAAAGTTTGGCATATTAGAAGGAGTTTTCTTTGATAATGCAACAAAAAAAGGAAAACTAACATATTTAACGCGGAAGATGGTTACCACTTCTGGGTTACCACCCATAATGCTTCACTAATGGTTTTTGCAGGCATAGGCCTAATTGTCTTCTATATTATTTCCTTTAAAGCAGGGTTTCCCAGCCTCGGGATAAGAGGTGACATTTCGGAGGTAGTGAGAATAGGTGATTAAATTTAATTTACTTTAAAAAAAAAATTTAATGCATTGATACTTTTGTACAAAGTGGGGGACTTGTTCAAACAATGCATTAGAGTTCAGAATATAAAAAATGGCTGAGAAACCCTGCTTTCAAGGTAGGCCTTGTTCACGATAATGAAAGTAGGGAGAGGCTATATTGTGCTACTGACATTATAAATGAATAAGAAATTCTTAACTGATACCCACCCCGAGTAAATATTTCCCAGATTATTGAAATTAGATGGTGGTTACCCAGCAAACCTCACAGTTAATTTATTTTTTTATCATTAAGATTTTATCAGAAGTAACAACTTACCCAGTTACTTTCAACAGAAATATCTACTTTTGGATTCCCAGCGCTGGTCAATTCATAAACCTCTTTTCTATCTGAATAACAAAAAAACAGCAAATCGTTTTAGTTTATCTACTAATTTAGAGCTATTATGTTAGATTACATGCAAACCCTACTAGTATATTTATATTTACATTTTAATAAGAGATGGTTACAATATTATAAATAACAGACATTAAATGATTAAAATACATTTATAATTAAAATTAATTCTTCAATCTGACCAATAGGCATAGTACATTTTAAAAACTGTATCTAATAACTTTTTCCAAAATTGTTAGGCCCACTTAATGATGTAAATTAAACAGTATTTATCTGCTTATTTGTTTTGTGAAACAGAACATTGAGGTAATTAATAATAAGATCAGAAAAAAGAAGGAAAAACAAAATTATTATTTTTTAAAATTAAAATTTACCAGATTTCCTGCCAATGCATGAGATAAACTCCAACAGAAGCTCCACAAAAATCTGCCATGCAACATAGGCTGCTAATATATAAACAGTGTAGTAGGGAACCATAGCTTTGGGGAGTTGGACCCCAAAGAAAATTGTGATAACTGGAGAAGAGGATACATTTCAAACACTTAGAAAACATTATATGAATAGAAAATCAAATGAATTCAACAAACAAATTAACTTACTTTATCTACTTTTATCTGAATTTTCAAATCAGTTATTTTAAATATTGATGATATTTTGTTATATTATCAAGTCTATCACAAAGTTGTCAATAATTTACGATTGTCAAAAACATCGATACAAGAGATGCTTCCTGTTTACAAATTTTTTAATAATTTCTATTTCAGATCATTTATATGTAATGCAATTAGGCAAATGGATCTTTGCATTGATTTTTTCTCTTATTGTTAAACATTTCTTTAAAAATACAATTTTAATCTCTATCAGGATTTTTCTCAAATAACATACCACCCAAAATATGGGCTGCTGTCCCCACAAACCAATGGGCCCAGTTGAAGATAAAACGCTTTGATGTTCCTGGGTGAGGACGGAAGAGTGCCATGATCGGCTGAAAATTATAGACAATCAAATATATTTCTGTATTTATGCATTCAAATGTTTAAAGGAAAATGGTTTATGATCAATCTACTTTTAAAAAGCTGCTCAAGGCAAAACAATTGATAGGGCTATTTGTTTCAAAGTAAGTTATCTATCAAGAAAGTTATGATAATACATACCAAAACGGTAATTATTCAAAATTATTTTTAAATTTATTTCAGTTTGCCATCAATACATGCAAATTAGCCTTATCTGTAATTATTTTGACAGAATTGAATCTGTTTTATTTTGCACTCCATCACTGACGTAATAATGATAATAAAAAAGATACTGTATTTAAAATATTATTATATTTGTCTTGATCAAAATTCTGATGTTTTTTGTTAAGACAGCTCAGGATTTTCAAGCTAGAGCTTATAAAATGTATAGGTAACTTCAGCCATCCAATCCTTAACTGTTAAAGATAGTCATTGACTTGAAATACAATCGCGGCATTATTTCAGAATTGTAAATTTAGGTAAGTAGGCTACTCAATCAGAACCTACTCCTTTAAATCTCAATAAGTCTTTCAAATAATTCCTTAGGCTTTAGCTTTGTAGATGTACAATATTTAAATGCTTAAAGTAAAATAAAAAGATTGTAACTGACAGCATCACATTGAACATGTGTAAAATCTATAGCCTTCTCTTACTTTTACCATATTAAATAATTGACTGTCCCACCATGAGCCTCACTAATAAAAAAATCTACAAACTTTACATTTTTCAAGTTCTGATTATATGGAACTACTTATATAAAACTTACATTGATGACAGTCAAAGCCATTACTATGACACCCATTATGGGATGACCAACCAAAAACTGCTTGCCTGGAACATCAATCTGAAAGCCAGAAATACATTTTTTTTTTAATTTCTCTTCTTACTTAATTTTACTACTTATCAGCTCTGAATATATATGAGATGATATTTTAATCCTGGGAAATTATATTCAGGTTTTGTTTAACAAAAATGTTTAGTTTAATTAAGCAGGAACAAATGAAAAATAAATTTTTGATAATTTACACTTACATCACTCCATTCCTTCTCATCGACAAAGATAATAATGAAAGCAGCAGCAGTGGCGCAGAATACGAGAATCATACAAATTCGATGGATCTAATGGGATAAACAAATTTTTTTGTAAAACATGAACAGTGCAACATTTTTAGCATACATGCCAGCTTGTATGGTTCACCCGAACTTTATAAGAGTTTTAAATGTTTTTCTATTTGTATGGCCATGCAGGATTCTGTACAAGTTTTCATGGGCTTTAGAAAAGATATATTTTCACATCCGACAGTGATGACCCATGATTGAGATCCTAACTGGCAGTGCAATGAAATGGTCAACAGGTAGATGAGATCCTATTTTATAGTATTTATCTGTTTAAAAAAAAAGATTTGGACTGAGATTGGTAGGCTATCTAAATTTAGAAACTGAGCACGTTTTTGTTGAGATCATTCATTGATACAACTAGAGCATTGTTTAATGGTAACTATTTTGAGTAGTAAACCAAGATTACAAATCATTATGTGTAATTCTTATTGTAAGAGTGGGTGATTTCTTGGTGCTACAATTTTACCCTGCTCGAAGCGCCAAACACTGTAGCCATGAGGTGAGTGACAGCGGACAGTTTTAAATACATTTAGTTAATAAACACAAGAAATTCAGGTCCTGAAAACTATAGCCTTTTATTTTGTCTATTTAGAGCAAGATTGTCATAACTGCTGAATCCAAAATTGTCTTATATGTATATTTATCTAGTGAGCAGTAATAGTTTTTCCCCCTCATATACTTTTTTCTACTTTGCAAAACTACCATATCATGTACTGTATACTGAATATTTGACTTAATTATCATATGAGGGTAGAAAAAATGACAAAACTCAGTGTTTGTTTTAATTTTGGCATTTAGAACAATCTTGCTCTTGATAGACGATTTTTTCTTAGAGTGCTGCATAAAGTGGTAGAAGAAAAAGTGGAAGAAAAATTCAGAAAAACTACGCAGAAAAAGGATCCGAAGGAAAATCCTAAGAAAAATGGCAATATCTGAAAAGATACAAATGGCACAAGTTAACAATGTCCTAACTAACTAACATGGAATTTCCCATTTAACAATTACAGGTTAAATAACTCTGCCATTAAAACATGCTGAACTAACAATAGAGATGCACGATGACCGTATAACATCTATAATACAAATGGCAATAGAAATTATTCTTTTAAATAATCTTTTATTGTTTACAACAATCATCAGTTGTCTGGCTTTAACTTGTTGCCCATACATACACTGTCCTTCAGTCGGAATCAGTGTGAGATGCTAGAACTAAAAAACAGGTCTAGAAATTACTACCATACTGTCATCCATGTATGGTTTCTACATAAGATGCACACATTGAAGGACAGTTACCTACATTCGGGCAAGTGCAAAGTACTGGCAACTCAGGCAGTTGCCCAGGGCACCATGTGCTTAGGGCACCATTAACAATCTTCCAAAATAGGAAAAAGAGTTGTATGTGGGTGTCATTTTATAACCCTTAATTAACTCTTTCATTACCGCTGGTTTTGGCATCGATTTTTGCTGACCCAGTAATTAAAAAACTTAAAGATGAAACTTTCAGTATTTTTCATTCTCTATCTGATTCACGTATTAACTTCTCTATAGATTAAAGAATAAAGAAATACATAGCATTTAAATATGACATCGACGTGATGTCCTTAGTATTTCAGAAAAGTTCTTTGCCTTTGTTGTGATGACAATGTGATGTCCTTGGTAATTGAAAGTGGGTGATCGTGACATTGTGTTGACGTCAGCGGTAAAGAACTGGTATAATACTTATATGCATATAGGGCCTATGGTAAAAAAAAATTATCCAAAGGACTTTTCCCACCAGTCTGGTGAAAAATATAGCAATGAGTTGTCATTAAACTTAATAACTTTCTCAAGACCGACAAAATGTATTTCCTTTCATTAAATTAATACAGGAACATGTATTACTAAAGCTAGCATAATTAACAGAAGAATATGTTTAACTGCATCTAAATTCCTATCAAATGCATCATCTCAGTCAATTTATTTCAAATTGTTATTGACCAGAGTAAAAAACACAAAATCTGATGAAAATACCAACGCAGATAAGGGAATATTATTCTCCAAAATTAGGCCTATCAAGCATGCAAAGTTTGCATGTATTCAAAACACTGATTGAAAAAGTTCAATTATACTTTTTTCTACATTCTTTTTTCTTTCTCGCTTTAATGCTGTTGTACATTTTTGGGGGGGGGATTTAGTGTAGTTTTTTCATCCTAACAGGTTGGCATGTATGGTTTTAGTTTTCAATTTCTTAAATGTTAAATAAATGAGGATGCAATTTCAATGCAAAATTGTCAACAAATAGGCCTACAATTATTTTTAATTATTAATTCATTTAACTGAACTAAAATTCATGATCTATAAAAAGAAAATAGGAATTTATTAAGCATGTTTGTTTTTTAATGCTAATTTTACCTGAAACCAGATTTTCTCTGAACACATTGTAGATGTCCAAACTGGCTTAAAATACCTGGCTAACACAATTCCTATACTGGCCAGAAATATCCAAGCTCCAACCATAAGGCTTCCTGTTTTGAGAAATTTGTAAATAATTATGAACTTGGAAAATAAAAACATATACCTTTAACCAAACTTGCTTTATTTCTTAAAATAAATGAATCAATAAATACAATTTTAATTTTTCCATTTGACACATAAGGGTAATAATTTTAAAAAAAGCTTTATTAATCTCTCCTTGAATAAAACATTACAATGAGTCACAGTAGGCACTCCATAAAAATTTTTAAAATACATCTTACATTAACAAATAGCATATCATTGGTAATCTCTGGCTTTACGCTTTCCAATGACACCAAGATAATCTTCCTATCATTTATAGGAGAAAAGTTATGAATTTTTTTAGTGATTTATTTTACCCCACTATTCGGCTTTGTATTTAATTTTTAAAACTGTCATCGCATTATTACTATTTTTGTACTATTTTCTTGTATCATTTTGGCTATTAAAGTTAGAGCTATCAAATTTGGAGGAGACATTAACAATATAATGTTTAATACAACAAAATACATGAATTGTGGTTAACTTATTATATTTTATAAAATATGACCTTATGAGCATATTGCGTGGATAACGACAATTGTCGCAAAATAATATTATTTTAAAAATGACATAATTACTAAACCAATAAAGCTATAGCTATAAAATTTTCAAAACAAACAGATAATTTCCATCTAAAAGTAAGGCAAATTTAAAATAGAAAAAATGCAGATTAGAAAAATTGATGCAATTTTAGAAAAATTATTTCATGAAAAGCAACCACAACCGAGAAATTGTTTTTTTTGCATTTAAATACATAACTTTTAAACTAATAAATAAAGCCACTGAAATGAAATTATTAGTAAAAATAGATAGTGACAATCAAAAATTAAATGTAATAGAATATTCAAATATTACAAAAGCATTTAAAATCATGCTATACAACATTCAAAAATGTCATCTAATCTGTCTACATTGATGTACAGTTTTAAACATAACTTGTTCACAGCAACAGATAGTGGCCTTTTCCAGCTCAAGATGTAAAAAAATATTATAAAATTTAATTTTAAAATTCGTAAACTGAAAATTTAAATAAATTTCAATCCAAACATAATTAAACAAAATGAAAATCTCCCATTGGGACATCAGAAACTAAATTTGATGATGTTATTTCTCCATGAAGTCAGAAAATACCAACTTACAAAACAATTTTTGAGATTTCTTAACATACCCAACTAAATCTCCAATAAACTCTCATCACCATCAACATTCCAAGTGTGCCTGATCTTCATAGGAAGACAGTCCACTACCAGAGAGTAACTTTAACATTCTGACTTATATCATTAAATAACACATCATTAAACCCTCAATCAGATTCTAATAAAGGTCTAACTTTCTCTTCCATCTTATTCCCCTTTCCCTGTTCCCTTTTGTGCCCCACCACGATCTGATGGGCTATTTTAACAACCTTCATGTGTTTGTCTCGACCCTTTAAAACTTTAACACCATCCTAGATTTACTGGCTTCACCAACAGCAAACTCAATGAGCCCCTCTTTTCCGAAATAGGTTTACCCAATAAAAAATTCATGGTTTTTGTTAACCAGACCTTTAACCTAAGCATCAACACAACTAGTTGAAGCATTTAAATTGGGCATCAACCATCCCTAAAACCCTCTAACCATGAATATTATGAACAGGGGCTGATGAGGTCAGGGCCATTAATTCAGCTGATGGATTAGCCGGTTTGCCAACAAGATACGCTTCAACCTTTCTGTTTAAGAATGATGCAAATCCTATAGACAGAGGAGCAGCAACTGTTTCAAAATATCATTGACATGGTTTGTGGCTCTAGAGCTCTAGCAACATTTCATTCTCATTGATTGGTAGATTTAAAACATCTTCCTCCATCGTCAATATTCAACTGGGTTGTTTGTTGATCTCCTCCAGGTTGCCAATGCATGTCCTCATGTGTGGAATCTATTGAAAAAAACATGAAGGATAGGATAAAGCTAATGCCATTATCATTTGGTTTTAAACAAAAATCACCTTAAAGTAGAAAAAATAAAAATACCCACCATCTTCAAATTCTTTTAATCTTCAGAGTTTTTGTAAAATTGAGTCATCCATGGTCCAGTCACAAGTTTTCCAAAGATACCTATCCTGAGAAATGGAAAGTATTAGATAGAAAAGTAGCTTAACTGATTAACTACCAGATTAAAAATCAGGCCATACCCAGATCAAATTTAGGTCACATTTTCTCATGTGAATGTGTATGTACAAATTCAGCTGCAGTTTTCTTAATTATAAACATTCTAATGAATAATAAACCATTTTGTAGGTAATTGAATTCTCTATAAGATTAATGTAACAAAATTTGTAAATTTAAGACATGGAAGGAAATTATTAATTGTTAAATTAGTATAAACAGAAAAAAAATATAAAAATATATAAATGTGCAGACTTACCTATTGATTTTAAATTTCCAAACAATTAAAGCCTTTTAAGTTTCATTTTGTTGTTTTCAAATAGTATATCCAATAATTAGAAAAATGCACCAAAGAACACAGATATTGAATAATATTTACACTTCCAGTTATTTTTATGCATTAATAACTCTGCCACTTGTTGCCAAGGTAAACAAGTTGTACAATTTTGTAATTAGCTTGGAAGTTACATCAAAATTAATTAACAGCTCGTTCTTTTAAACTTTCTGCGACAGCATGTGGTTAAAAAATAAACATCCTGTGGATAAATTAAAATCTCGAACCAAAAGGTGAACAGAATATTATAAATATTTTACTCAATTTACTAGGATACAAACATTGATGCTACCAGTGGCTCATGGCCATCGCAAAAGAAATGCAGAGCCACTCCAAGTGGTTCTTGGTAGTTAACCATATAAGCAACACCCACATATTGAAAATATATCTTACTTATACTCGTATACCTGGTATGAAAAAAGAAATAGAACTAGGTTACCTAAGATTCATAGTTGAATAAGAATCTTATTGCACCAGATGTCATTCAGGAGGGCCGGTCTCAAGTTTACAGATGTGCAATATTTCTTCAGGTACTAGGCCAGTAATTCTTTCATCTTAAAAATAACTCCTGCAAGGTGAAACAAAATGTGGAGTCTGTTTCCAACATAGTGTGGAATGATACCAGGTTTCAAATACTCCTTCTCCATGAATGCTGTCAACCCTGCAGGGTTACCAAATGACATCTTATGCCTGCAGAGGGGAAAAAAACACAACTGTCTTTAGGTGCTTACATCAAAATGAACATCATTATTTAACTAAGCCTCGGTACTAAAAAAAAAAGGCATGTGTAAAAAGATAAGAATGAAAGTTACCTCAGTTTAGATATAGCAAGGATAAGATTCACAGCACGTCCATCTTGTCCAAATGACAGTCCGGTTATGCTCCGATTTGCATCAAGAAGTTTGCACTGCTTACGAGCTTCGGAAGCCATTCCTTCCAGGGGGTGCAGATTGCACTTCAGCTTAATTAACTTCTTATTCAACAAATCACCAACTGCATTGAAACACATCGATTAACCTTTGCCTGGTCACTCAAAGTGGTACTGAAAGACTGACAGATGCTATTCAATACAACATGCTGATCCTCCTTGTTGTATACAGAATGCAGGGTGGCAAGATCTTGAAGGGCATTAACAAGCTGGTACAGGAACTCCAGCCACTTCAATGGTCAGGTCCTGTTCGCCTGTAGAGATGTGGCAAGCATTATAGTGCTGCCCATCAATCGGCTTAGCGTCCCAGGAGAAGGACTTCTGGACTGTACATGACATCAGCTAATGGAATTTATGACAGGATCCCAATCTCTAAAACCATGTTAACAGCTGTCAAGGATCCTGGAATGTTGATCAAAACCTTTCCCGTTAACTCCTTCACCTTAAAACCTATAACAGGCCCAGCTCTTTCCATTGGCAATTGTAGATGAATTTTCTCATTGGTGCAGCATAGGTTTCTGTAGTTTCTTTGCAGTGGGTTAATGGGTCAGCGATGTTGTGGTTGGAATGGCTTCCTCACTTATTGCCTCCATCAAACTGTTGACAATAAACAATGCTGATTTTCTTTCTTCACTGTTAAATTTTAATGTATTTTTTAGAGCAAAATTTTGCCTCCTCAGCGTTGAGTTATGATGCTAACTTCTTTTTCTCTCGCTCCAGTTTGCTGATCCTTGCTGAACGTTCATTACGTTAGTTCAACGCCTGTTTCTGGAACTTCATTTCTCTGTCAAAGATTTATTTTTTAGCCTCAATTTATTTATTATTTCAGCCTTTCTTTTAAAGGACCGATTTAATACACATGGTTTGAAGTGCTTAGAAAGTGCTTTAACTTTTGAATTAGTGTTACTCAGCCTGTCTGCCAAACTTCTGCACATGGAGTGGCTCACTTCTCTAAGAAAAGGGCATTTCTCACATTCAGTTCTCAACTTTTTAAAGGAGTTGAAATAAATAATGCATCACCAATATTATCAACAATTACGGTAGCCTCAGGCTCAGGAATTTTTCACTTCTTTTTTTTTTTTTTACTCAATACTGGTACACGCACAGGTTTCATCCGCAAGTCTTCTATCTTTCAGCAGCGTCTTCTATCTTTCAGCAGCAAGTCTTCTATCTTTCAGCAGCAAGTCTTCTATCTTTCAGCAGCAAGTCTTCTATCGTTCAGCAGCAAGTCTTCTATCAAGTGCCAGTTTCTCTCAATACTTCAATTTTAACCTGAAACCTTTTCTGTATAGATTTCCTTTGATAACATTTAAGTTTGACACATAGTTACTGTCTGATGGCTGCAGGTGTTCATCAAGTATTCTTGCAGTATTTGATATATGCTTTCCATTGGTGTAATACAGGTGTACAGCAAAGCCATTGCGGGTAACGCTTTGTGGCAGCATCCTGAGCAAAATGATTCAATATTTTTAAGTAGGCCACACAATAATCTTGAGTTTATGTACATTTATAGTTGTTAATAACTTAGTACTAGAGGCTATCGTACTAATTAATTGCTCTTTGCATGTCAGCACACTTTGATCACTTTGTTGTCTTATCATTTATATGTATTATTGATCCAAAGCCTGTTCTTATATATGAACTTTGTTGGGCCTAAAGTGTAATTATTATTAAAAAACAGTTATTAAAATTTTATATTTATAATCAAACTACTAAGTTATAATACAGGAAATATTTATTTAGTTTTGAATAATAATAACCACTGTTTACAATAGAGATATACCACTCGGTAGATCGAGGGGAAAAAAATGGCCATGGCTTGGCAACCTTGAATTTTTTAGTCATGTCGTTCAAGCTCTCTTAAAGTTCGGTGATGATCTTTTAAAAAAGTGTTTCCCCTTTTAAAATATATAAACTATACGATCAAGTAATTTCCAAGTCCGAACACGATTTTTTTTAAAAAAAGCACAGCAAACTCACTTACCCCAAGTCAAATTTCCAATTGATTGTCTCAGAATTGTTGGATGTCTTATTAATTGATACCCTCATTACTGGCATGCACAGTGGATTCAAATTAAAATAAGGAATTTCCACTATTTTTAGAAATGGCGCAAAACAACGGTAAACACGGACATTGACATCTACCCAAAAAAAAGCACCAGCTGATCAAAGCGATCGACGCTCGGCAGCCAACGTTTTTCTATGACCGGCAGCGACAGTATTAGAGAGAATTTATAGATACAAAAAGACATTTATCAATATAACAATAGCGCTATATTGACTATGTCAACATATAAGTTGTATTATTGTTTGTTTCTTTTTTATTTTTTTATCTAAGATGAAAATAAATTTAAATAAATATGAATTTTTTTAATTGAAAATTTTTTAACTGACAACAGATGAAGGGAAGAAACTTTTCCTTTTTAAAAATACATACCATGAGCTTTAACCATTTTATTATCAAGTGATTGTGAGCTGATGTCTACTGTTGAATTGACCATTACTTGCTGTAATGAACTTCTAAAGTCTTGTTCGTGATAAAGTATCACTGGCTTTCCTGAAGCTGACAATTCAATGTTATGCACTAATTAATTCATAAGCAACTAAAAATTTCATTTTTTTAAAAATCAAACACTTTTAAAGTAATATTTATTTAACTAAAAACTTTTTCTAATAGACCTTATTTTATGTGTTTGTAAAAATGCATTATATACAAAGGTTTATTACTGTAAAGAAAGACTGATTTTATGAGTCTTTCAAATGGAGGTACAGTCTTAACTGACACACAGGTAGGAGTAATAGTAAATGTTCCAACTGGAAGACATTGTTAAAAGCTTTAACACAATTTTAGGTATTATAGTATAATACAAGAGTGAATGGAAAATTTAAAAATGTTAGCAATCAAACATAAGAAATTGAAATGGGAAAACTCGATAGGTGGAATTGTATCATTAAAGAAATAAGAATACTGAATATTTACCTGATTGAGTTAAATAAACATAAAATTAATGAGGAAATTGCAATAGTTTATAAAAGATAAGGTTCATAATTTCTTTCACTGCTAGACAATAAACGTAACCTAACTGTAAAATAAATACTTCTTGAAGCGTCTTATAGTGATCTGTCATAACAAAAGATTTCGACAGTTGTAAGGAAAAGTTTAGAACAAAGAAGTTATCAAAAAGTAAATATAGAATTCATATACTAACCACTAGTATCAGCTCGACCTCTAACAAACAATAGGGTCCATGGCTTGTTGATGTCATAACGAGGCCCTAACCCAGCCGTGGGTCTTTGGATAGTGCATGTTAGAGTGCCATTTTCATATTTAGAGTTTGTAAGCACTACTGCCTGTTGCATGAGAAAACATTGCAAAGTAATGGAGTTTAAAAAAACTTTCTTTCCATATGCTCATAAACTGCTGTAAAACTGGGAACAGCTTCTACTTCTAAATAAAACTGAAAACTCAATAAAATAATTTTACTCAGAATTACCAATCAAATTTGCTAAATGCTTTATAAAACCTTACAAAATCTCATCTTGTGCTCGCTCAAAAAAAAAGAAACTTTCTTAAATATCATGAAAGTTTAAAACCAAATTTTTTTAAATTTTAAAATTGTTGAAATTCATTTCTTCTGAATTCACATTATTATTATTGATTTAAACACCCACATATTTTTTGTTATTCCTTTTTGAAAATCTAATTTTTTAAACGTACATCACTCACTATTCAGGCAATCAATATTTCTACAATTCAAATTTAATTCAATACTTTTTACTGATAACAATACTTGAATAATTATTCAAATTATGTCAGGACTCACCTCATCAATATATCTTATTGGTGCAGTATGACCTTTGTTTTCTGCTGTCACCAGTTCAATTTTTGTTGGATCACTAAAAGCACAGCCCATGACACTGTCATCTCCCTGGGAAAAAAAACAAAATATTTTAGAAATAAAAACTTAAGAGTTAAGCTGAAATCATTTTACAAAATTTTTAGCCCTTAATATATATAGATAAAACAACACCTTTTTCTACATGGCCTCATTGAACTTAGTGCTTCACAGCTTCCTCTGCAATTAAGTGTGCAGAGGCATAAAGTGGCTGTCTGAAAAGTCTGACACATGCCACACTATCTAGTTCAACATAGTTCACATTTCTGGGATCTTACACTGATCAGACACCCAAATGTGATGAAAATTTTGCCTCGGAACATCTCCCCTATTTATATTAAGTGTTTAATTTTTATCATAGTGGAGAAGCCCCTTGTCCACATTTGAAATCAAAGCATGATGACAGTAATCATGGACCTGTGCCTGGCACTCTGCTCATTATATCAAGAAAGACATTTTTCAAGTAACCAGTGAAGTACTCCTAGTTTGGTAAATAGTCTGTTTCCAGATGAATTCAATAATACAGATATTTACCCAGAATCCAGATGAGTTTATTTTGTTTGTATGTTTAAGATTAACTTCAGGAAAGCTACAAATTTACTAATTATCAGTGCCGTGCTTTATCTAGCTCTTCTGTCTCTGGGCAAAAATAAGTTTTAAAACCCGTTATATTCAATTATAGAAAATAAAGTAGTGAGCAAAGTATAGTCTAGGTATTTGTTGAGTTAAAAACATTTTTTTTAAATTTCATATTAAATTCAAACGTGTTATTTTCTTAATTTGGATTTTATTTATTTTAATTTTTTCTGTCAACTCATTTCTTCCCCTTTTAAATTTGCAACTATGAATAGTTGCTCTGATTGTATCCCCATAAACTGGACCCTGAAAAGAAGAGTTTACAGGCTAAATAAGTCTTGTAAAGAAGAATAAGAAAATATTGAGCTAAATAAATGTATCCTATAATGATTTAAGTCCTTTATTTATTTATTTTTATAGAATTAAAAACCATTTGATCAATGTGCTTCCCTCATTAAGGTTTTATTTCAGTTTTAGCTTTTGTTATTGTGTTCAAATCAACCCAGATTACATAGACCTACTGTAATCTTTCTGATTTCATACTTTAAAAATTAATTTAATTCTTATTAGTTTGATTCTTTTTCATAACAAGCTGGACTTATTTAAGGCTGACTACATTGTTTATTTTTAAGTTATTCCCCCTAAGCAAATTTATTACCATTGTAGAATCAGCAGAGAACCCCAGAGCCATCCACCCTGGTGACATTTTAAGATTAGCAGTCAAAACGTATGTTCCCTTTTCTCCATTTGCTTGCCAGGATATGAGGTAAGAGCACCCATTGCTTGTACAATCCGAGTAGCATCCCTTAGACTTGCCACATTCATTGTCTCTTGGTATTGAGCTCGCAGGGACTGGACTGGCCGTTGTTGATGTGGGGTTCACAGATACAGAAGAGTTATTGCTGCCTAAAATATAGTTTTAAATATAGATAATTACCAATCTTGGCATAAAGTAAAATAAAAATATTTGTTGAAATAGAGTAAATTAGATATCATTAACTTGTGACATACTGGTACGTGCATGGGTGGCCACAGGACTTTACAAAAATGGGGGGGGGGGGGGGGGGGAAGGTCAGACATAGCTGGGTGACTTATTACAATATATGTAAATATGTCTGTAATTACAAAATAATGATATTAATACACAGAATTTTATTACCTGGGTAATACTTATTATTAACATTTATCAGACTTTATCTCTGACATTGAGCTTGTATTTGATGAGCACCCTTTTAAAAAATGTGTGTACTTTCTGCATATATTTTGTCTTTAATATTTACATTTTTTTAAAGCAATGAACTTTCAGCTCTCTAGATACAGAAAGATGTTCAGCAGCCATGGTGCCACAACATGTTTTACTCATCTCAGTCTAGACTGCCCATGTTGTTGCCAGTGAGGTCAGCATGGTCAGTAAGATCCGCATGGCCAGTAAGATCAGCATGGCCAGTAAGGTCAGCATGGCCAATAGGTCAGCATGGCTCGTAAGGTCAGCATGACCAGAAAGGTCTGCATGACCAGTAAGGTCAGCATGGCCAGTAAGGTCAGCATGGCCAGTAAGGTCAGCATGGCCAGCAGCTGTTAAAGAAGTATGTGCTGGACCATGAGTTAAAAAGTCGCTCAGTTGCAATAAGTCATCTTTAACTTCTTGCGATTATTCTCCAGAAATCGAACTAATTCATCGACTCCAGCTAAATGTTCTAAATAGACAATGAAAGGACTGTAGGAGCTTGGGATGAGCAATAGGTGTCATGATGACATCAGGTTGGAGATGTCATGATAACAGCAGGTTGAAGGTATCAGGATAACAGCAGGATGAAAGTGTCATGATGACAGCAGGTTGGACAGCAGGTTGGAGATGTCATGATGACAGCAGGATGAGGTGTCATGATGACAGCAGGATGAGGTGTCATGATGACAGCAGGTTGACTGTGTCATGATGACAGCAGGATGGTGGTGTCATGATGACCGCAGGTTGGAGGTGTCATGATGACAGCAGGTTGAAAGTGTCATGATGACAGCGGGTTGGAGATGTCATAATGACAGCAGGTTGGCAGTGCCATGATGACAGCGGGCTGGAGGAATCTGAACAGCTGAAACTGAGCACTGCAGACTTCAGAGGGACAATCAGTCCTATTTGACGTGATGGGATACAATAACTGCACAAATGTCATTTTCCTGAAGAGATATTCAGCATTCAGTTCATTGTTTACCGCCATTAGAGCTCAGAGAATAGTGGGATACACTTGCCATCCACATAACTGATGGAACTTCATTTTAATATTAGATTAAAGACATGTAAGACAGTGGCATGGGAAGTGGAGAGCCAGTTGGTTCACCCCAGGCTGCTCTTTTTTTACTTTAACTAGAGGGGTGACCATGTTTTTTGGGGGGGAAAGGGGGGGGGGAGGCGGGGGATAGAGTGCTGAATATCTTGGACAACGCTGGACAGCACAAAAAAATCTTTTTTTAAAAAATAGAGTGATATTATTTAAGAATCTCTCCTAACTGTAAAAAAAACTCATGGGAAGTGGAGAGCCAGTTGGTTCACCCCAGGCTGCTCTTTTTTTACTTTAACTAGAGGGGTGACCATGTTTTTTGGGGGGGAAAGGGGGGGGGAGGCGGGGGATAGGGTGCTGAATATCTTGGACAACGCTGGACAGCACAAAAAAATCTTTTTTTAAAAAATAGAGTGATATTATTTAAGGATCTCTCCTAACTGTAAAAAAACTGGCCATAAATAGAAAAAATTCATAAATAAATCACATCATTAGTTGTAAATGGTAATTAAGACTGTCAATATTTGACATTAACACACTTACCTTAGCTATCACAGGGCACATAGCCGACCTAGCTAATTAGGGGGAACAAACTTTGAAACTAAATAGCTATCCAGCCTTTCTACACAAAATTTGTTACAAGAGAAATGATAAGGTTGGAAACCAGCATTTTATGGGGTTAGCTGCCATTAGGGTCTAGAGATGCTTTGCCAGCTGGATAATCTATGAACCCTGTTAAGGAAAGAGTGGAAATAGAAGAAACCAAGCAGAAAGGGCTAAACAGGTGTGGTTCAATGATTTCCAGTGTTGCATAAATATCCATTACCTGGACAAGAAGAATCCAGTTCAGTTTTGTTAACAATTGTATTTGGAGTTGTGGTCAAAGTTGCATCTTGGAGGACATCAGATTTTATGTCTGCCCAGTAGATAGTCTTAGTCCTTACAAATGTTGCCCTGTCAATAGCAAAAAATATGTTTTATCAATTATCAGATAAAGCACCGGGGATGCATTATGCCACACAGACAGCACTGTGGATGCATAAGGTCACACACAGCACTGTGGATGCATTAGGCCACCCACACAGCAATTTGGATGCATTAGGCCACACACACAGTACTGTGGATGCATTAGGCCACACACACAGTTTTTGATGCATTAGGCCACACATACAACAGCACTGGGGCTGCATTATGTCACACACACAGCACTGTGGATGCATTAGGCCACCCACACAGCAATTTGGATGCATTAGGCCACACACACAGTACTGTGGATGCATTAGGTCACACATACAACAGCACTGGGGCTGCATTATGCCACACACACAGCACTGTGGATGCATTAGGCCACACACACAGTTTTTTATGCATTAGGCCACACATACAACAGCACTGGGGCTGCATAATGCCACACACACAGCACTGTGGATGCATTAGGCCACACACACAGTTTTTATGATGCATTAGGCCACACATACAACAGCACTGGGGCTGCATTATGCCATACACAACAGTACTGGGGCTGCATTAGGCCACACACACAGCAGTGTGGATGCATTAGGCCACACACAGGACTGTGAATACACTAGGCCACACACACATCCCTTTGTTCAGGTGCCAGTAGAGAAATATTTTCATGATGAGGTTAAATATAATCATCCATGAATTTATTTAGTAGTGTTCCTTTTCTTCAAAATTTATCAATCTGCATCTACTTTCCCAAAGGAATTTTTTGCATGCAACTAAATATAGCAACATTGTAATGCCATAGTGCTTAATTACAATTTGTGATTGGCATACTAGTACAATAATACAAGTATATGTTGAATTTAAAAAGAAAACTATTTGTAAACAGTATCCCTCCTGGTTAAAAAAAGAGAATGATTGTTTTATTTCTTTTAAATTTCATTTTGAGGATTAATTTTTCAGTTATAAGTTCACCCGCTTATTAATGTTAATATTGAATCTTTACCTGAACACAATATGACCTAGAGCAGCACCTGGCGTCCATTGGACAGTTATATTTTGTTTTACATTGTTGTTTGCGTGCACCAACGCTTTCTGAAATAAACCAGTACAATTTTTGTATAACTTTAAAAAAAAAACATGGTTACTTGCATGTTCATCTGTGTTTATCAGTCGAACGATCCAGCCAGACACAAAGCGTTCACTGAAGAACACATTTAGTCCCGTACCCCCCCCCCCCAATTATTGCGTTTGGTGAGAGCGAGTTATAGTTGGCATTACACAATGCAGTGGCGTAGCTAGGGGGGTGCCGACCGCACTACGATCCAGCCAGACACAAAGCGTTCACTGAAGAACACATTTAGTCCCGTACCCCCCCCCCCAATTATTGCGTTTGGTGAGAGCGAGTTATAGTTGGCATTACACAATGCAGTGGCGTAGCTAGGGGGGTGCCGACCGCACCAGGTGACACCATCTCAGGGGGGTGACACCAAAATTGAAAAAAATTGCATATTTACAGAGCATACACTGCTCGGTTAACCGAATTTCATAAAAGGATAACCGATAACACATACAATTTTCCCCATGTAACCAATCCAAAATGCGTGCTTTATTAAAAGTTCACGGTTTAAGCGTCAGAAATGGGGTAACCCTAGAATTGGGTCAGAAAAATTCAGAGAAATAAAGCTTTCTAGTGATATCAAATACGGATTGGTCCGGTTATTCTAAGTACATGAATCCAATCGGTAAAAATTAAAAACATTTTTAAAAAATGACTTTTTTACTCATTTATAAGGTTAACAAAATAATAATTTACATAATTTTCTAATAGCTTAAATAATTAATTTTAATCTATTTAAATGTTAAATGAGAAATTTAATGTAAAAATAACTATAACTTAACGTTATTACAGTACTTAATTTAAAAAATATTAACCTCCTGACCTTGTTTTGTTTTTTGTTCTTCTTACCGTTATTCTGTGGACTTATTTTAACAATAACAAATCCATCTTGAAAGTCGGGGGGGGGGGGGGGTGTGATACCATGAGTTTAACGCATCGGGTGACACCAACCCTAGCCATGCCACTGACACAATGACTAATATATCTCTTTCCATGTCAGGGGGTTTTCCACGTTCGTGCCAGACCAGTATTCGGCCAATGGAAATTGTTTAGGGTGCTCCTATCTATTAATTAATTTTGAATACATTTCTTTTAGCAAGATAGCTGTATTTCATATCAAATTAAAGAAAATTAGACAGAGAATAATAATATGTAAAATACAAAACAATATAACAACAATAAGTTAATTTTTTTTAGGTAAAATTGTGAGATAAAATTTTTTATGTTTTTAAAATTGCGCACCAAATCTGAACTTATCAGACTACCATACGGTCTGTGTAGCTGTGATATCCTATTCTGCTTCAATCCCCAAAAAGTATATCCATTTTTGATCATAATGCATTTTACATTTGGAAAATATTCCATTTTTTACAGAGTTATACCCATTTTTGTAACGTTAGGAGTATTCTTATCTGAATCCTCACTGTTGCCATAGCAACAAAGTGGTTTTGAAAAAAATTCATAACTTTTGAACTACTTGAGTTTGAGCTAGAAAGTTGATGTGGGTGTTTTTTTAATCCATTGTCTATGCTCTATACATTCGTGGTATTTTTATATTTTTAAAAATGTTTTGAAATTTTTATGAAAGTGCCGATAGTCACCACTATGACTATTACTATTTTTACTATCACCATTCTTTTACTATTTCCATTTGGCATTTACCGACCCATCAGAATGCTGAAAATCATCATTGGAATCAGATTCAAATGATTCATGGTTATTGTCTGTTATTTCAACAATTAGCAATAAAAGTTCTATTGTTTGCAAAATTGACTACCTACGTAATCTAGCAACATCTGACACGCTTGGAGTGGGCGTGGCCATGGCTTGGTTTACAAAAGGTTCAACACAAATTGAACTATTATTAGAAAAAACACGACATGCAAACATGCCCTACTTCTTAAAAAAGGGAAGTAGTAAGAGTTATCCTTCGTTTAAGAACAAAAAAAGTCGGATTAAAAGCCAGAAGAAACGAAATAAACTACATAAGTGATATCGACAGTATACTGTCGATTGGCACGGAAAGAGATATGGCATCGATGGACCCCGAAAGAAATATTAGATATTAAAGTATGCATTGACAGCACTGATAGTAATGACAGCATTAATGGTAATGACAGCATTGGTGGTAATGACAATGTTACGATAATGACAACATTGATGGTAATGACAGCCTTTACAGGAAGACAGCTTTGATGTTAATGACAGCATTGTCATTGATGTTAATGACAGCAATGACAGCATTGACTTCAATGATAGCATTCACAGTAATGCAAATCAACAGCAGACACCTAAGAGAGGCAATGTATATGGTGACTTTATGAGCATATGCCCCACCACAATTATGCTTCACTGAACTACATAAAGACCTCTTACGTCAGAGCAGGCTCTCCTTGTGTTTGGCGCCACCACGAAACTTCCCAGCAGGTCATTTTGATTCAAGGTCGTGTCAGCTCGTCTGGCTTGAATCATGAACCCCATGAATCCGTCACTAGTGCATGAGCTGAGAGTAACTGAAATATGTTCAATTTAAGCATTAAACTCAGCACATATTTTTTTATGTACTCTATTGAGCTGGGACTGCACATGGATATATTATCACAGGGGTCTCAAACTCGCGGCCCTCGGACCATTTGAGGCCCGCAAGATGATATTTTTCGGCCCGATACCTGACAGAGCAAAGTTTAGTGTTAAAGCGGCCCGCGCGTTTTCCCCATTCTCATCCATAACGTGACTCTCCGCGACGGTTTCAGTCGAATCTCGGCGACTTGTCTAATTCTGATTTTTATTTTGTTTGTATACATTTGGAAGTTGATTATAATGGTGAAACCATTTTAAAATCGGATTAAATGTTTTTTTATGTTATAGTAGGCTATTTTATGAGACAAATATGGCCAAATTGCAATTTTGATGGGGGAAAGAAAGTCAGTTAGTGTGTAATGCACAACCATTGTTGTGTAAATCGCAGCAATCTGACACAGTTTTAAAGAATCCCTAGTAACATTTCCGCTAGTGTGTACGAGTGCCAATTTGTGGAAATTCCAAGCCCATCAGCTTGGTCACTTTCAAAATAGGGGTAGTCCAAAAGGCCCTTTCTGCGATAAAAAAAATTCAAACGACATTCTCCCTTATACAATAGCATCTTCCTTCGCATCAATAACTCATAAATATTACCTGCTCCTCCCTCCTGTTAGAACACGTTTTACCCTAACCCTTCAAACATTTCTTCTTTTGGTCAATTGGAATAATGAAATTGGACTGGAGCAAGGTGTGTGGGGTAAGATGAGTAGAGAAATATAAGTGGATTAATATAAGTGGTTTAATATATCAATTAAAATAAGTGTCTTATTATAATGGGGATAATATAAATGGATTAAGATAGTAGAATAAGATAAGTAGAGTAATTATAGTAGAGTAATTTAAGTGGAGAAATATCAGTGAATTAAGATAGTAAACTAAGATAAGTAGAGTACGATAAGTGAAGTAAAGTGGGATAAATGAGGTAACATAAGTGGAGTAAGATACATTTTGTAACTAAGTAGAGTAAGGCCCGATAAGTAAAGTTAGATGATTAAAGTAAGATTAGTAGATTAATGTTAGTGGATAAACATAGTAGGCCAAGATAAGTAAAGATACATAGAGTAATGTAAGTCGATTAATTTAAGTGGATTAAGATAGTAGTAGACTAAGATATTTGATTAAGATAAGCAGTGTTAGATAAATAGACTTAGATAGCAGACCAAGATAAACAGTGATAAGAAGACTATGATAAGTAGAGTAAGATAGGTGGAGCAAGATAAGTGAAGTAATAAAAGTAGAGTAAGATAAGTAGGGTAAGATAATTGAAGTAAGATATGTGAAGTAGGATAAGTGAAGGAAGTTAAGAAAGATAATTGAAGAAAGTTAAGTAAGCTAAGTGAATTTAGATAATTAAATAGGATAAGTAAGCTAAGTGAAGTAACATAATTAAAATAAGCTAATTTGGGTAAGATAAGTGAAGTAAGTTATGTTAAGTTAACTAAGCTTAGTGAGTTTAGATAAATGAAGTAGGATAAGTGAACTAAGGTAAGTGAAGTACAATAAGTGAATTAAGAAGAGCTGATTTTTACCAGTTGAGTAAAAAACTAAAGGGAAATGAGTCTGTAATTATAAAGAAGGCAGCCTACTTGAGACAGGTACTCCAGCAGTATAGTTGGTGGATGCCAGAATGACTCTGTAGGGGGGTGGTGTGTGCTGTATGCCAAACCCGTGCGGAGGGATGAGATCAGAACACGCGCCCTCAACATTCTGGCCATCGTAGTGCCCCTGTGCACCTGACACAAGTGCGGCCAACGCTAAGATGTGAATCATTCCTGACATCTTCCCGCAGAGCTGAAATAGAGAAAAGTTGGCCTGTTCCATTCAATCATTCATACAAGACATACAAGACATACAAGACCTACAAGACCTACAAGACGTACAAGACATACAAGACATACAAGACATACAAGACGTACAAGACCTACAAGACATACAAGACCTACAAGACCTACAAGACCTACAAGACCTACAAGACCTACAAGACCTACAAGACATACAAGACATACAAGACATACAAGACATACAAGACATACAAGACAAACAAGACATACAAGACCTACAAGACCTACAAGACATACGGTTTTATTTATAAGATTGTCGCTCCAATGGCGAACCTTGGGGGAGGAAGGGGGGGGGGGCGTATTACGCTAAGTATTATCGACAAAATATAAGAGATGTCTAAGTGGGGGGGGGGGGGGGCGCAATAATAGGAATTCGTCCCGAGCAACATTTATTCAAGGTACGCCACTGGGTCTATGTGATTATCACCGGCGTCCACAGATTTATGTGAAATATATTTTTATTTCATTTTTTTTAAAGAAAAAAACACGGGGCAGTGAAAATTAAAACTCTTACTTAGAGAAACATCAATTATTGCATTGGACTATTTTTACTAATTTTGTGGTCAGTTTTTTTTTTAATATTTAGTTTTAGTTCATAGAAAGCCGGTGTGAGCTCTGCATCGTTTTTCAAGCTAAACCTCAAGAACAATTTGTACCTATAATGTAAATAATTATAATATTATAATTAACCCTTTCTAACCAGAAGGGGGAAATAATTTGGCTGCTCATCTGAAGAACCACTTCTTTGAACTGTTTGTGTAAAATTTAATTCCTCACTTCATACTTTAATAAATACAAAAGCCTGGAAGGCCCATTTGATTTTGTATTACATTTATATTTTTTTAACCAGATTATTTTTATATGGCTTCTTTGTATTGTGAATTCTTTCAACAGTATCATCTCAAAAACAATATTCCGCAGCGGGGTCTTGAATTTTTTAAACTTCAATTATACATTTTCTGCACTTAAATGTTCTAGCATTTCTCATTTCTTCAAAATTTAACAGATTTTTTTTATTTCAAATTCATTTTCGCTGTGTTTTCATTTTATTCTCATAGTTTTGAGATTAAGTTGCTGCAACCCCAAATAGCCCTGAGGATCTAAGGGAGACTTAACTTTTAACAATTAAAAAATATAACATTTTACCGACAACAAGAAAATAACGATTTAAAAATGTATTTATTTAAATGGGGCGAAGATAATCAATGCAGAAATTGTGTTTACACTTTGGAAACGGTCTCTATGGAATTTAATAAGGACACTGACGTACATATTAATCAGATTGTCGTTGACAGTTATCTTTTCCTTTCTCATATTTAAATAAAACTCACTATCACTCTCTAACACTCCCTTTCCATCGCCCACACTAACCTGCACACACATTA
>CAXITT010000377.1:635412-647249 GCA_964033795.1 Lymnaea stagnalis | reverse complement strand
GTAATGTTAATGTTTGTATGTTGTGTGAAAGCCTAACCCGATTGTTTGCTAGCAAAAAGTGTGTCTTTGATCTATTTTAGCCTTACTGCAGCCCGAAACACATCCCCCCCCCCCAAACACCCTGTTATCACCGTGATAATAAGTGATTGGACTGCATTCAAATTGTGTAAATTAAAATATAAGAACAAGGCACGTTGGTTGTTCTTTCGCCACAGGCCCGAATGAATCTGACCTGGGCAATGTCAGAGTTGATAAACCAATCGAGACGGGATGACAGCAGCAAAATTGCCAGGGCCCTTGATATGCTGCCATACTCTTGCAGCACGAGGGCACCCACCTACAGGTACGGGAGTTGCCATAGATGGCGCTTTGTGAGGAATGACAACGGCTTGTGATCACACAGAAATTCAAAGACCTGTCCATATAAAAATTTAGAGTTTTTAAAGACATGACCTTATACAAATTTAGAGTTCAAAGACCTGACCATATAAAAAAATATCTTCTTCTTGACCGTGACACATTGACAGACCTAACACAACCGACAGACCATCTCACGAAACAAAAAATAAAATGTTATTTGGTTTTTCAAAATTTTAATCTGAAAAATTTCTAACAGACTGGGGAGGATTGAAAAAAAAGCAACGAAATATTTAAGTCAGAACGTTTATAAATGAAGAGCTTGGTAATGCACACTGATAGAATACATATCTTTGAAGGCATTTTGTTCAAGATTTAAACATATCTTTATTGCAAGGCGAGGGGATTTCCATTAAAACTGACTGCAAATTTAGAAAAAAATACATATGACTGAAATGTAATAAGACAAACCGGCCACTATACATTAGCCGTCCTCTAAACACCATGGCCAGGAGGCCCCACCGCGGCAAAGAAATCCCACCATGGCGACGAGGTCCCACCGTGGCAAGAAAGTCCCACCACGGAAAAGAAGTCCTACCACGAAAAAGAAGTCAGACCACGGAAAAGAAGTCCCACCAGGGAAAAGAAGTCCCACCACGAAAAAAAAGTCAGACCACGGAAAAGAAGTCCCGCCACGGAAAAGAAGTCCCACTACGTAAAAGAAGCCCCACCGCTTAAAAGAAGTCCCACTACGGCAAACAAACAAAACCAACTCAATTGAAAATGTTAAATGAAAGTTGCTGTTATTTTTAAAATTCGTAGTATAATACATCCTGTTCAAGAAATTTATCATTGCGATCAAACTCTGTAAATCATGAAGTTACAGAAGCTCTTCCTTATTTTTATTCTATGTTTAAAAAGTTTACAGACTGCAACTCATAAAAACACAATTTAAAAAATAAAGAGACTATCAAAGAAGAGATAACACGCTCTTTAAAAAAGAAGATAATTTAAATCTCTTAAAATACATTACGCAAATAAAGACTATGCAGAAGTGTAGATGACCACTCTACTATGTACCCAAAGAAAGACTGTACAGAAGTGTAGATGAGCATTCTATGTAGCCAAAGAAAGACTGTACAGAAGTGTAGATGAGCACTCTACTATGTAGCCAAAGAAAGACTGTACAGAAGTGTAGACGACCACTCTACTATGTAGTCAAAGAAAGACTGTACAGAAGTGTAGACGACCACTCTACTATTTAGCCAAAGAAAGACTGTACAGAAGTGTAGACGACCACTCTACTATTTAGCCAAAGAAAGACTGTACAGAAGTGTAGACGACCACTCTACTATGTAGCCATAGACGACCACTCTACTATGTAGCCAAAGAAAGACTGTACAGAAGTATAGACGACCACTCTACTATGTAGTCAAAGAAAGACTGTACAGAAGTGTAGACGACCACTCTACTATTTAGCCAAAGAAAGACTGTACAGAAGTGTAGACGACCACTCTACTATTTAGCCAAAGAAAGACTGTACAGAAGTGTAGACGACCACTCTACTATGTAGCCATAGACGACCACTCTACTATGTAGCCAAAGAAAGACTGTACAGAAGTATAGACGAACACTCTACTATGTAGCCAAAGAAAGACTGTACAGAAGTATAGACGACCACTCTACTATGTAGCCAAAGAAAGACTGTACAGAAGTGTAGACGACCACTCTACTATGTAGCCAAAGAAAGACTGTACAGAAGTGTAGATGACCACTCTACTATGTAGCCAAAGAGAGACTATGCAGAAGTGTAGATGAGCACTCTATGTAGCCAAAGGATTCGAATTTAATGTAGATGAAACTTAACTTTATTTTTTATTACTTTTTGAAATTATTTTCTGCACATTTTTGGCTCAGACCGTTTACAAAATCCCGGGTTAAAATGACGAAACTCTTTAATGAGGAATAAAACTTACAGTTAGATCTGAGCTCACCCCCCCCCCCTTTTTTCTCACCCGTTCACTCAACCGTACCGCAAGGCGGACTCGGTCAACCACGACAGTTTGAGCAACACTGTCAACCCGCGAGAAAGACTCAATCTTAAAGATGTAAGCGTGTGTAAACAAAATAATAATCATAATAAAAAGTCATAATAATAATAAAAAGTCATAATCATAATAAAAAGTCATAATCATAACAAAAAGCATAATCATAATAAAAATATCTAGGGCAGATTTTTACACCGGGTGCGGGTATATAGAGAAAACACCAGGGCGGTCCAAGCGTAACCAAAAATAAAAGAGTTAACTTCACATTGTTCTAAAATATGCCAAGAAAGCTCCTGCCCTGTGTCGTCGTAGTGAGAGTTCATGGCCTTCGTCAACCGTTTGTGTCAAGAAAAATCCACTATAGGAACAGGCCGTTGACGGATCTCGGAATAGAGATGACATTGTACACATGAAGATCGCTGTGTGACAGAGGAACATAAACGATAACAACACCGAAGATTTGTCTTTTCTCCCGCATAACAAAACAATTCGACCGAATCGCCCAAGTGCAGACGTCACGCATGAAGCTCGCTGTGTGACAACATTTTCTTCCCTAATCAGTACTATGGGGGGGGGGGGGCAGTTTTNATATATATATATATATATATATATATATATATATATATATATATATATATATATATATATATATATAAGACATAACGCTCCACAAGATGGAACTGGGAGTAGATGGAAATTCTTTTATGGGGGGGGGGGTATTTAAATGACTATAGTTATATTTCCCTCCAAGATGAAATAACAAAGAAAAACACCCACTCAAGTTAAATAAAAGGGGATCAAAAGCAGGTCGGGCCTCCTGATCAGGTTGATCAACAAATCAGTAATCAAAAGCAGGTCGGGGCTCCTGATCAGGTTGGTCAACACTCAGTATTGCTCGTGGCAAGTGCAATGCTAACGTCCATGACGATGCTTTACTTTTGCTCCCAGAAGGCCCCGGAGCGTGATCAATAGCAATGTGTGCCCCCATTCGGTCGTTTGAACTCATGAAAGGGCTTCTCAAAAGTTACATCAAGTGCGAATTTTTAATTAAACATGGCATTTCAGATTTTTCACAAAAAAAAGGGTGAGAAAATAACGCATAGAAAAATGTAAAATGTTTAAGACAAACAGATTCAAACAAACAAACAAATAATAAATCAATTGGTTTTGAGCAGATATTATCTTCTAGAATTTGAGAATCCGTGTCTAAAATGGGACATGGAAACTATTTTTAATTGCATGATGTTGTAGACACGGTGAATGGTGAAAACTAATCAGAGTCGTGGGTACAACATTGAATATCACAAAATATTTGAAGGTGAATTCAGAAATTGTTTTTTTTTTTGTTTTTTTTTTGGGGGGGGGGGTGTTCGCGTCAAGTGGTTGCGAACCACTTTAAATGGCAATCATTGGGGGGGGGGGCACTTGTCATATAGCAGCCTACCCCCTTTTTTTCAACGCTTAAATTATATTATGCAGAGGGCCTGCTGACAATAGCACCGTTAGTTCTTCTGTCTATGACATAGTGAGTTTGATCCATGGACTGTCCAGATATGTGTTCGGCTTAAAGCAGTACAATCCTTTATGCTATTTTCATTTTATGCTACTTTTTAAATAATTTTTTTTAAACAGTAATTTGGCTGTAAAAAAAAACTATGTGAACGGTTATTTCTGTGAATGAGCAACTTAGTCGTTAGGGGCAGAAACATATTATGTACGCTTTAATGTTTTATATCTATACCAACCCCCCCCCCCTCCCCCTGGTTTCAAAGTTACAATTTTGGACCGATGTCAGCGATTTTGGGTGCCAACAGTCATGGGCGCCCGCAGAAAACTTTCTAGGGGGGGGGGGGGGAAAAAAATCGGTAAATTTTCCGGGGGGGGGGGGCAAAAATTTGTTAGTAATGTTTTAATATAGTTTTAATTTACTGTAGCGTACTTGTATGGTGAACGAACGGACAGGACATCAGCTTACTTACTTTCTCTTTATTTTCTCTTTACTTTAATACATTTTTGATCTATTTTTGTCTAAAAAATTTTTATCCAATCAATCCAGGGAGGGGGGGGGCGAGTGCCCCACTTGCCCCTACCTGCAGGCGCCCATTCCAACAGTGCCGTCTTAAGGCATGGGCCCACTAGACACTGGCCCAGGGCCTCAAGCTTCTAGGAGACTCACTCTTTTAGATACATCATGGTTTACTTATAGTTCATGCATTTTGAAAGATTTTGGCAATTATTGAATTTGATTAAAATGTTCAGTGGACAGCACACTTCCCAATTTTAACCCACGATATTATCGGCACATTCCAAAATTAATATTTTATAAATGCGAATCACAAATTGGATACTTCTTAAAGGGAATAGCTCTCATCAACGAGTTTTTCTTTTCCCATATATGAATCGAAAAAAAAAAAGTAATAATTTGTGTTTAAATTCATTTTAGACTAAGATGTTAAAGCCAGGTGCTCCGTTCTCAGTAACAGTAGTGAAATTAGAGGAGAAAATCCGTGCCGTCTGTCTTAAGGTGTGGGTAATCTGTGCACTTGACCAAGGTCTCACGCTTCTAAGTGGGGAAACCCTATTTGAATTTTAAATTAAATCCAAAATGATGATTGTTATAAAATGACATACTAATAGATTGTTTGTCATTTTTAAAATAACAATCAACTGTTATGAACGGAATATATATATAAATATATATATATATATATTTATTTATTTATTCATTGATGAATTAGTTTACAGAAATAATTAGTTTCAAATAAAATTATGAAACATTCATATTTATGTACAGCTAAAAATATAAAGAAATTGTATAACCCATGCACGGTCAAGGCAATCTAAATTTCAACTAGCATCTTCTCTGTTGCTAGCCGGTTAAGTGTAGAATTATGCAAAACTAAATTCATGTATGAGCCAAATTGCATCCCATCATTTTGAATTTATCAAAAATTTTCTGGGGAGGGGCTTACTGAGACCTCACTCCAACCCTACCCCCCGTTTCTTTTGGTCCCCTAGATCTCTTCTCCCTCCCCAACTAAAGTGACAGTACCAAACCATTTTGATCTTTAAAAAAAAAATATGCTTGATGTAAGTAATCATAAAGATTTTTTGAACGGACAAAATTATGAATTACTTTTAGTTAGGTATGACAAAAATGGAGTATAAAGATTCTAAGGACGAAACTAAGCTGGGGCTTTAAGCATACCCTCAGGGCGCCCCACTACCAGAATGAATCTATGGTTATGTTTAGCTGTGGCGACAAAGAGAGAGCTGGCACTGGGAATCAAAATTACTAATTTCGGGCCTGATAGATGCCCTCCTCCCGAACGCCCGAAATGCTGCCCCCCCCCCCCAACCTGAAAGGAACTGACCAAAACGCGTAACATGACTCGAAAAGTAACTACAGACAGCCGTTACCAGGGAAAGCGGTGCCCCCAGAGCGCTGCATACGATTTTGTCTCCCCTGTCTATGTGAAGTGCATGTGAGTTTATTTTTTTTATTTCACTATTAAGGGCCTGTTATACTTACAAGAAGATATGATATACAGGGTGGCCCAGAAAAAGTGAGAACATCTCGTAACAAAGGGTTATATAATGAATTAATATAACGTTTTGCCATTGACAGTTGATGAAAATTATTGCGTTATTCATAAAACATCTTCAGCCTGTCTCCCCCACACCCTCCCTGCTTCTCACTGACTTTTTTGTAAGCATTGACACTTCATTTAAGCTTTTGACAATAAAGCAATGTTATCACATTTTTTGGGCCACTCTGTACTGTTATCCGGATTAAAATGGAAAGCATACTGCGTTATTGTCTATATTAAATACATTTTCACATATGCAAATTTAACTGCATCGGATTTTGATGTATTGTAGCCTCAAACAAAATTTGGTCACTTTTCTAAGCCACTGAAATGTATATTTAGAAAATAGTAAATCAGAACTTCCCTTTTTTAAATTAATGAAGCATCTATTTATAGAGAAGCATCTATTTATAGATGTTTACGTTTCTATCGTCGTTCGATTTTGAGACAAGAATACTTTCTATATAACATAGCTTATACCAAACCCTTTTAACCACCAGTGTTCTAACACTTTCTATATAACATAGCCTATACCCAACCCTTTTAATCACCACAGATCTAACACTTTCTATATAACATAGCCTATACCCAACCCTTTTAATCACCACAGATCTAACACTTTCTCTATAACATAGCCTATACCTAACCCTTTTAATCACCACAGATCTAACACTTTCTCTATAACATAGCCTATACCCAACCCTTTTAATCACCACAGATCTAACACTTTCTCTATAACATAGCCTATACCCAACCCTTTTAATCACCACAGATCTAACACTTTCTCTATAACATAGCCTATACCCAACCCTTTTAATCACCACAGATCTAACACTTTCTCTATAACATAGCCTATACCTAACCCTTTTAATCACCACAGATCTAACACTTTCTCTATAACATAGCCTATACCCAACCCTTTTAATCACCACAGATCTAACACTTTCTATATAACATAGCCTATACCCAACCCTTTTAATCACCACAGATCTAACACTTTCTCTATAACATAGCCTATACCTAACCCTTTTAATCACCACAGATCTAACACTTTCTATATAACATAGCCTATACCCAACCCTTTTAATCACCACAGATCTAACACTTTCTCTATAACATAGCCTATACCTAACCCTTTTAATCACCACAGATCTAACACTTTCTATATAACATAGCCTATACCCAACCCTTTTAATCACCACAGATCTAACACTTTCTCTATAACATAGCCTATACCTAACCCTTTTAATCACCACAGATCTAACACTTTCTCTATAACATAGCCTATACCCAACCCTTTTAATCACCACAGATCTAACACTTTCTCTATAACATAGCCTATACCTAACCCTTTTAATCACCACAGATCTAACACTTTCTCTATAACATAGCCTATACCCAACCCTTTTAATCACCACAGATCTAACACTTTCTATATAACATAGCCTATACCCAACCCTTTTAATCACCACAGATCTAACACTTTCTCTATAACATAGCCTATACCTAACCCTTTTAATCACCACAGATCTAACACTTTCTATATAACATAGCCTATACCCAACCCTTTTAATCACCACAGATCTAACACTTTCTCTATAACATAGCCTATACCTAACCCTTTTAATCACCACAGATCTAACACTTTCTGATATTGTATCGGATATGGGAACCCTTTTAATCACCACAGATCTAACACTTTCTATATAACATAGCCTATACCCAACCCTTTTAATCACCACAGATCTAACACTTTCTCTATAACATAGCCTATACCCAACCCTTTTAATCACCACAGATCTACAAAGAAAACTTCTTTTTTTTTTTTTAATTGTCAAAACGTGTCCTTAAATTTGAAGAAAAAAAAATATGTACCATTTTAAGTATCTTTAACATTAACGGATGTTGATATGTTGGTAGCTCCATTAAAAATTCACCCAAACGTTTTTCTCGCGCCTGAGCCATGCTATCGGAAAATTGTAAAAAATCTCGGTGTCCTTAGTTTCAAAAACAATCTTATCCACTATTTTCCCTCCTCCAACTTCATTGAGTTTTAAGATTTGGAATTACTTGTGTAACACGTGCCACAATGTGTCAGCGCCAGAAAATATGGTCCAACAAAGGATGAACATGGATGGATAATAGGAACCAACCAGGAATTGTACAGGTCTATTTCAGGATCCCACGCTAGTAGTAGTAGCAGATATAATAAAAGGTAGGATGCGCTGGACAGGACACTTATAAAAGAATGGCAAATGTCAGAGGGGTGAAGAGGGTGCACCACCAAAACCCCATAGGATAACGGCTCAAAGGCAGACCTGAGCTTAGATGGATGGGTTATGTGGGAAAAAGATCTACAGCAGCTGGGACTCCAAGCATGGCAAAGAAAAGCATTAGTTAGGTCTGAGTGGAAGGAAGTGGTGAGGCAGGCCAAAGCCATTTAGACTGTAGCGCCACAGGGATGAATGGATAATTATCCTTAATTTAAAAAAAAATCCTTATCAACTATTTTCCCTTTTCCAAAATTGCTGAGTTTTGCGATATGGGCTTATGCACATGTGTCCACAATGTGTCCACGCCATTGAGCTGTATTTTCCAACAATGGTAAGACACGTATTCATTTATTTTAAAAGAAAATACCAAACTGCTTATCCACATAAATTATACAAACCGGTTTTCCCACTCCTGAAATGTGAGTGAGGTGAAATACACGATTTTATCATTACCCCCCTCCCTCTAATACACAAATATGTTATTAAGTTTGTAGCAACCATTAGTAAATGCACCATCGTGAAAGTACCCCCCCCCCTATGTATGCCACCGTACACTTTTTGCACGCTCCTAAATTATATGTACGCCTGCGAGTCCTGGACATTAACAGCTGAACTTGAAAGGAGAATAGAGGCGATGGAGATGAGATGTTTCAGAAGCATTCTTGGCATCTACTACAGGGGCCATATCTCCAATGATCAAGTGAAATAAATGGTTCGGCAGGCGATTGGGCGGTACGATGACCTCCTGGTGACTGTTAAAAAAAGCGCAAACTGCAATGGCATGGCCACGGGACAAGGAGACAAAGAAATCATGCAGGGCAACACAAGATGGGGGAGAAGAAGAGTAAAACAAAGAAATCATGCAGGGCACCACAAGAGGAGTGAGAAGAAGAGTAAAACAAAGAAATCATGCAGGGCACCACAAGAGGAAGGAGAAGAAGAGTAAAACAAAGAAATCATGCAGGGAGCCACAAGAGGAAGGAGAATATGCAGGGCGCCACAAGAGGAAGGAGAAGAAGAGTCAAACAAAGAAATCATGCAGGGCACCACAAGAGGAAGGAGAAGAAGAGTAAAACAAAGAAATCATGCAGGGCGCCACAAATGGAAGGAGAAGAAGAGTCAAACAAAGAAATCATTCAGGGCACCACAAGAGGAAGGAGAAGAAGAGAAAAACAAAGAAATCATGCAGGGCACCACAAGAGGAAGGAGAAGAAGAGTAAAACAAAGAAATCATGCAGGGCACCAAAAGATGAAGGAGAAGAAGAGTCAAACAAAGAAATCATGCAGGGCACCACAAGAGGAAGGAGAAGAAGAGTAAAACAAAGAAATCATGCAGGGCACCACAAGAGGAGGGAGATGAAGAGTAAAACAAAGAAATCATGAAGGGCACCACAAGAGGAAGGAGAAGAAGAGTCAAACAAAGAAATCATGCAGGGCACCACAAGAGGAGGGAGAAGAAGAGTAAAACAAAGAAATCATGCAGGGCACCACAAGAGGAAGGAGAAGAAGAGTAAAACAAAGAAATCATGCAGGGCACCACAAGAGGAAGGAGAAGAAGAGTAAAACAAAGAAATCATGCAGGGCACCACAAGAGGAAGGAGAAGAAGAGTAAAACAAAGAAATCATGCAGGGCACCACAAGAGGAAGGAGAAGAAGAGTAAAACAAAGAAATCATGCAGGGCACCAAAAGAGGAAGGAGAAGAAGAGTAAAACAAAGTAATCATGCAGGGCGCCACAAGAGGAAGGAGAAGAAGAGTCAAACAAAGAAATCATGCAGGGCACCACAAGAGGAAGGAGAAGAAGAGTAAAACAAAGAAATCATGCAGGGCGCCACAAGAGGAAGGAGAAGAAGAGTCAAACAAAGAAATCATTCAGGGCACCACAAGAGGAAGGAGAAGAAGAGTAAAACAAAGAAATCATGCAGGGCACCACAAGAGGAGTGAGAAGAAGAGTAAAACAAAGAAATCATGCAGGGCACCACAAGAGGAGTGAGAAGAAGAGTAAAACAAAGAAATCATGCAGGGCACCACAAGAGGAAGGAGAAGAAGAGTAAAACAAAGAAATCATGCAGGGCACCAAAAGAGGAAGGAGAAGAAGAGTAAAACAAAGAAAAAGATGGGAAGACAACATCAAAGAGTGGACGGGACTAAAACTAGGCGATGCTGTGCGTAGTGCAGTAGACAGAGACGATTGGTGAAGGATAGTTCACATGTCATCTGTGGCGCCCCAACGGTGCAAAGACTTAGGGGCATGATGATGATGATGATGATGATGATGATGAGGAGGATGATGATGATGATGATGAGGATGAAACTATATTAAAATTCTAATACCCCATCCCCTTTTACCATGTCATTTATACATTTTCTTTATAAAAACTACTTCAACGCATGTTTCCGTTTATTTCAAGAACATTACCTTATTATATGCCATCCCCACAAACCAAATTTTCATCGCCCTTGAATAGTAAAAAAATAAAATGGTCAAATACATTGTTCAAACATTTATGTTATATTATCTATTCACCAATTTTCATTGAGTTTTTGACAAATTAAATATAAACTTAAGCAAGCAATAACAAATTATTTGAAATTTGTATTTAAAAAAACGGCAGTGATCACAGATCACAATATAGTTCTGTTAGGAACTAAGGCGACAGGCGCACGGTTTAAAAAGTTATGTGTTTTTTTTCAAAACCAAAACGTGCCTCTCACATAATTACATAAGGCAAAAAAAAATTAAATACTATTAATTTAAAATAAAGATATATTAAAATGTAAAAAAAAAAATGAGAATAGTAATGAAGTTTAACTGAGGACCACTAGTAAGAAAGTTGTCGGTTGATTCCACATGGTGATATGGTTCCGAAAATCTAAATGTATTTATTTTCATTCTCCATTCCCCGCTGGTGTGTCGGTGCGAGAAATTAAAGCCGTGATGAACACCTCACATGTGCACACGTTTTCAACTCCATTTGAAATGGGATAAGATCGGCGGTAGTTTGTTTTGTCCGAATATTTTGAGGATGTTCGTTGAACCTATCCAATAGCTTTTTTTCACTAGTCTCGCCTGTAATATAAATAACAAGAGCGGCATCTTTGGTAAACAATCACACGGATCACGTTTAGACTGATCCATGTGAAGCCCAGCTTTGGTGGCGAAGGTTCCCTTCTTGAACACGGCTTCGTCCCAAGTCCCAACGTGTGAAGGGTCGGCTCGCACGGTGACAGTGAGCCAGAAGATCACATAGATTTTTAGCCCGTCCGAAGACAATGAGTGGAGGGGAGGCCTGTACAACCTGCGGAACCAGAAGATCACATAGAGTTTTTAGCCCGTCCGAAGACAATGAATGGAGGGGAGGCCTGTACAACCTGCGGAACCATAAGATCACATAGAGTTTTAGCCCGTCCGAAGACAATGAGTGGAGGGGAGGCCTGTACAACCTGCGGAACCAGAAGATCACATAGAGTTTTAGCCCGTCCGAAGACAATGAGTGGAGGGGAGGCCTGTACAACCTGCGGCCCGCGAAGTAACTAAACATTCTTTGCTCTAATTTTCTTAACAGCTCT
>CAXITT010000377.1:613405-635407 GCA_964033795.1 Lymnaea stagnalis | reverse complement strand
CCCCCACACTGGCCTATTTTCTTTCGGCCCCCACGAGCTTTTCATGAAGTATTACGGCCCGCCTTACATTTTGAGTTGTGCAGGACTGGTGGAGGGGAAGAGAATTACCTTTTTTGTGTCAGGGGCAGAAAGAAGTTTAATATGATATTTTTTAAATTTTTTTTAAGAATACTTTTTTTTTGGCAATCACGCGATTGTTTTTTGTTTATTTCCTTTTTAAAGAATCCCATTTAGATTGATTAATTTTATCTTGAACGCAGATTCCACACTGCTTGGGCAGTAATAGGGAATTTTTACAGTGTACGCTATCAAAAATAAGCTAATTCTTATTTGATATGCGGACTGTCGTACGTTGAGGATAATTACTTCAAAATTAATGGATAAGTATAAGTACACATTCTGCCGAGACACATAAGCAACAGTACCACACCCAACCCCTCAGTGTAACAGAGCCACACCCAACCTCTCCGTGCAACAGTGTCACACCCAACCCCTCAGTGCAACAATACCACCCCAACCTCTCAGTACAACAGTACTACACCCAACCCCTCAGTACAACAGTATCACACCCAACCCCTTAGTACAACAGTGACACAACCAACCCCTCAGTACAATAGGGCCACACCCAACCCCTCAGTACAACAGTGCCACACCTAACCTCTCAGTACAACAGTACTACCACACCCAACCTCTCAGTGCAACAATACCACACCCAACCCTTCAGTGCAACAGTACCACACCTACCCCTCAGTACAACAGTGCCACACCCAACACATCAGTACAACGGTACCGCACCCAACCCCTCAGTGCATCAGTACCACACCCAACCCCTCAGTGCAACAGTACCACAACCAACACCTCAGTACAACAGTACCATACCCAACACCTCAGTACATCAGTACCACACCCAACACCTCATTACAACAGTACCACACCCAACACCTCAGTACAACAGTACCACACCCAACACCTCAGTACAACAGTACCACAACCAACACCTCAGTACAACAGTACCACACCCAAACCCTCAGTACAACAGTACCACACCCAACCCCTCAGTACAACAGTACCACAACCAACCCCTCAGCAATGTTCTCTTTAAGCTGCGCAACGCGGCGCGCAGCAGTTTTGAAAATCCGCGCAGCTTATTTCCATGTGTGTGTTTGTGTTTGTGTTTGTAGGCTGTCAAATCTCCAACGCACAAAAATTGTTGCTGTGAAAATTTGCACACAACTGTATGATTTTGCACGCGAACCAACAAGCCTTAGAGGGAACATTGCCCCTCAGTGCAACAGTACCACCCCAACCCCTCAGTACGAACATCATAAACGGATGGTCTCTTAGGGCCTTGGGGTCAGGTCGGCTTGACAGAAGAGGCATTGCGAAACCCCACCCGTAATATGAGTTTGCATTCCACCCCCCAACCTCCCGATGGCAGTCTAGCCTTGACCCATTTACAGCTGATGGTGGTTTTAGAATTCAAGATGTCGTGAGTGTGCGAGGTTGTGTACCTTGAGTGTATGACGTTGTGTTTCTGAGTGTGCGAGGTTGTGCATCCGAGTGTTTGAGGCTGTGAATCTGAGTGCGTGAGAAAGGGGGCAGTGTTGCTTATCCGGAATAGAAAGGAACGCGCTAACATGTGCAAATCTTTTTTTAATTATGGAACATATAGTTTCTTATTGGTTGGTTCGTCCGTCGTTATTTCTTACCCAACACAGTCTGTCCCATTTTTTGTTTGTCCGTCCGTTCGTTATTTCTTCGCCAACACAGTCTGTTTCAATTTTTGGTTGGTTCGTCCGTTTGTTATTTCTTACCCAACACAGTCTGTCCCATTTTTTGTTTGTTCGTCCGTTCGTTATTTCCTCTCCAACACAGTCTGTTTCAATTTTTGGTTGGTTCGTCCGTTTGTTATTTCTTACCCAACACAGTCTGTCCCATTTTTTGTTTGTCCGTCCGTTCGTTATTTCTTCCCGAACGCAGCCTGTCCCATTTTTTTTGGTAGCCTAATAGCTCGCAGTCGGGAAGATATTTTTTAGTTTTGTTAAGAGTTATAAGAGGATTTAACTTACTATAGGAACTGAACATCAAGAAAATGGGAAATTGTTGCGCACGTTATATAAAGAGATGACATTTCCAACAATGTTCACTGTTGTTTTGTTGCTCTCAAGTAGACTCGTCTTTTAAGGGTGGGCGCTTTTCTTCTTGCTACACAATGAGCAGGATAACCTTTCTGATAGAGGCAGCGCTGCGCAGAGGAAGAGCGGCGCGCCCGGGGTGGAGCCTGAAAATTCCGCCCCTAAATACATATAAAAGGTGCGGATTATTTAATAAGAAGACAATTTTGGCGCCCTCTGTCATTGTGAAGAACATGGGATATTATCGCTAAATTTACTATCAATGTCATATCTGAAGACAATGTTTGCGCCCCCTCCCCCGTGATATTAACGCCCCCCCCATGATATTAGCGCCCGAGGTGACTACAGCCTTTACACCCCCTTCTTTCGCACGGCCCTACATAGAAAGGGGGGGGGGTAAAATTTTGAACTTTTCTGTTGGAATGGTAATGTTGATAGGAAAATGATCATGTTGATAGGCAAATGTAAAGCTGGTCGGTAAATGATAATGTTGATTGGAAAATGATAATGTTAGTCGGAAAATGTCGGAAAATGATAATGTTGTTCGGAAAATGATAATGTTGGTCGGAAAATGATAATGTTGGTCGGAAAATGATAATGTTGGTCGGAAAATAATAAATGTTGGTCGGAAATACGTGCGACCGCTCCCAGGAGGTAAAGGGCAAATCCTTGAAGGGGGTGTTGTCACCAGAAGGTGTTTACGTTATTCGAGTGAATGGAGGGCGTGTAATTATTGTACCGTGACCGACAGCTACTGGTTGTATATTACGGTACATATCGTATATGCAAGTTTAGATATGACAGGGTCAATGGTAAAAAAAAATCCTTAAAAATATCCCGCTTGTATCACATGTCGGCCAAAGCCCTGTGTAGGACATGCTAAGAGTGGAGTAGCGCTAGGGTAGGATAGATCACAGCCCTGTGTAGGACATGCTAAGAGTGGAGTAGCGCTAGGGTAGGACAGATCACAGCCCTGTGTAGGACATGCTAAGAGTGGAGTAGCGCTAGGGTAGGACAGATCACAGCCCTGTGTAGGACATGCAAAGAGTGGAGTAGCGCTAGGGTAGGATAGATCACAGCCCTGTGTAGGGCATGCTAAGAGTGGAGTAGCGCTAGGGTAGGACAGATCACAGCCCGAAGTAGGACATGCTAAGAGTGGAGTAGCGCTAGGGTAGGACAGATCACAGCCCGAAGTAGGACATGCTAAGAGTGGAGTAGCGCTAGGGTAGGACAGATCACAGCCCGAAGTAGGACATGCTAAGAGTGGAGTAGCGCTAGGGTAGGACAGATCACAGCCCGAAGTAGGACATGCTAAGAGTGGAGTAGCGCTAGGGTAGGACAGATCACAGCCCGAAGTAGGACATGCTAAGAGTGGAGTAGCGCTAGGGTAGGACAGATCACAGCCCGAAGTAGGACATGCTAAGAGTGGAGTAGCGCTAGGGTAGGACAGATCACAGCCCGAAGTAGGACATGCTAAGAGTGGAGTAGCGCTAGGGTAGGACAGATCACAGCCCGAAGTAGGACATGCTAAGAGTGGAGTAGCGCTAGGGTAGGACAGATCACAGCCCGAAGTAGGACATGCTAAGAGTGGAGTAGCGCTAGGGTAGGACAGATCACAGCCCGAAGTAGGACATGCTAAGAGTGGAGTAGCGCTAGGGTAGGACAGATCACAGCCCGAAGTAGGACATGCTAAGAGTGGAGTAGCGCTAGGGTAGGACAGATCACAGCCCGAAGTAGGACATGCTAAGAGTGGAGTAGCGCTAGGGTAGGACAGATCACAGCCCGAAGTAGGACATGCTAAGAGTGGAGTAGCGCTAGGGTAGGACAGATCACAGCCCGAAGTAGGAAATGCTAAGAGTGGAGTAGCGCTAGGGTAGGATAGATCAGAGCCCTGTGTAGGACATGCTAAGAGTGGAGTAGCGCTAGGGTAGGATAGATCACAGCCCGAAGTAGGAAATGCTAAGAGTGGAGTAGCGCTAGGGTAGGACAGATCACAGCCCGAAGTAGGACATGCTAAGAGTGGAGTAGCGCTAGGGTAGGACAGATCACAGCCCGAAGTAGGAAATGCTAAGAGTGGAGCAGCGCTAGGGTAGGATAGATCACAGCCCTGTGTAGGACATGCTAAGAGTGGAGTAGTGCTAGGTTAGGACAGATCACAGCCCTGTGTAGGACATGCTAAGAGTGGAGTAGCGCTAGGGTAGGACAGATCACAGCCCTGTGTAGGACATGCTAAGAGTGGAGTAGCGCTAGGGTAGGATAGATCACAGCCCGAAGTAGGACATGCTAAGAGTGGAGTAGCGCTAGGGTAGGATAGATCAGAGCCCTGTGTAGGACATGCTAAGAGTGGAGTAGTGCTAGGTTAGGATAGATCACAGCCCTGTGTAGGACATGCTAAGAGTGGAGTAGCGCTAGGGTAGGACAGATCACAGCCCGAAGTAGGACATGCTAAGAGTGGAGTAGCGCTAGGGTAGGATAGATCACAGCCCTGTGTAGGACATGCTAAGAGTGGAGTAGCGCTAGGGTAGGACAGATCACAGCCCGAAGTAGGACATGCTAAGAGTGGAGTAGCGCTAGGGTAGGATAGATCAGAGCCTTGTGTAGGACATGCTAAGAGTGGAGTAGTGCTAGGTTAGGATAGATCACAGCCCTGTGTAGGACATGCTAAGAGTGGAGTAGTGCTAGGTTAGGATAGATCACAGCCCTGTGTAGGACATGCTAAGAGTGGAGTAGCGCTAGGGTAGGACAGATCACAGCCCGAAGTAGGACATGCTAAGAGTGGAGTAGCGCTAGGGTAGGACAGATCACAGCCCGAAGTAGGACATGCTAAGAGTGGAGTAGCGCTAGGGTAGGACAGATCACAGCCCGAAGTAGGACATGCTAAGAGTGGAGTAGCGCTAGGGTAGGACAGATCACAGCCCGAAGTAGGACATGCTAAGAGTGGAGTAGCGCTAGGGTAGGACAGATCACAGCCCGAAGTAGGACATGCTAAGAGTGGAGTAGCGCTAGGGTAGGACAGATCACAGCCCGAAGTAGGACATGCTAAGAGTGGAGTAGCGCTAGGGTAGGACAGATCACAGCCCGAAGTAGGACATGCTAAGAGTGGAGTAGCGCTAGGGTAGGACAGATCACAGCCCGAAGTAGGACATGCTAAGAGTGGAGTAGCGCTAGGGTAGGACAGATCACAGCCCGAAGTAGGACATGCTAAGAGTGGAGTAGCGCTAGGGTAGGACAGATCACAGCCCGAAGTAGGACATGCTAAGAGTGGAGTAGCGCTAGGGTAGGACAGATCACAGCCCGAAGTAGGACATGCTAAGAGTGGAGTAGCGCTAGGGTAGGACAGATCACAGCCCGAAGTAGGACATGCTAAGAGTGGAGTAGCGCTAGGGTAGGACAGATCACAGCCCGAAGTAGGACATGCTAAGAGTGGAGTAGCGCTAGGGTAGGACAGATCACAGCCCGAAGTAGGACATGCTAAGAGTGGAGTAGCGCTAGGGTAGGACAGATCACAGCCCGAAGTAGGACATGCTAAGAGTGGAGTAGCGCTAGGGTAGGACAGATCACAGCCCGAAGTAGGACATGCTAAGAGTGGAGTAGCGCTAGGGTAGGACAGATCACAGCCCGAAGTAGGACATGCTAAGAGTGGAGTAGCGCTAGGGTAGGACAGATCACAGCCCGAAGTAGGACATGCTAAGAGTGGAGTAGCGCTAGGGTAGGACAGATCACAGCCCGAAGTAGGACATGCTAAGAGTGGAGTAGCGCTAGGGTAGGACAGATCACAGCCCGAAGTAGGACATGCTAAGAGTGGAGTAGCGCTAGGGTAGGACAGATCACAGCCCGAAGTAGGACATGCTAAGAGTGGAGTAGCGCTAGGGTAGGACAGATCACAGCCCGAAGTAGGACATGCTAAGAGTGGAGTAGCGCTAGGGTAGGACAGATCACAGCCCGAAGTAGGACATGCTAAGAGTGGAGTAGCGCTAGGGTAGGACAGATCACAGCCCTGAGTAGGACATGCTAAGAGTGGAGTAGCGCTAGGGTAGGACAGATCACAGCCCGAAGTAGGACATGCTAAGAGTGGAGTAGCGCTAGGGTAGGACAGATCACAGCCCGAAGTAGGACATGTTAAGAGTGGAGTAGCGCTAGGGTAGTATAGATTACAGCCCTGTGTATGACATGCTAAGAGTGGAGCAGTACTAGGGTAGGATAGATCAGAGCCCTGTGTAGGACATGCTAAGAGTGGAGTAGTGCTAGGGTAGGACAGGCCACGGCCCTGTGTAGGACATGCTAAGAGTGGAGTAGCGCTAGGGTAGGACAGATCACAGCCCGAAGTAGGACATGTTAAGAGTGGAGTAGCGCTAGGGTAGGACAGATCACAGCCCGAAGTAGGACATGCTAAGAGTGGAGTAGCGCTAGGGTAGTATAGATTACAGCCCTGTGTATGACATGCTAAGAGTGGAGCAGTGCTAGGGTAGAATAGATCACAGCCCTGTGTAGGACATGCTAAGAGTGGAGTAGTGCTAGGGTAGGACAGATCACAGCCCGAAGTAGGACATGCTAAGAGTGGAGTAGCGCTAGGGTAGGACAGATCACAGCCCGAAGTAGGACATGCTAAGAGTGGAGTAGCGCTAGGGTAGTATAGATTACAGCCCTGTGTATGACATGCTAAGAGTGGAGCAGTGCTAGGGTAGAATAGATCACAGCCCTGTGTAGGACATGCTAAGAGTGGAGTAGTGCTAGGGTAGGATAGATCACAGCCCTGTGTAGGACATGCTAAGAGTGGAGTAGTGCTAGGGTAGGACAGGCCACAGCCCTGTGTAGGACATGCTAAGAGTGGAGCAGCGCTAGGGTAGGACAGGCCACAGCCCTGTGTAGAACATGCTAAGAGTGGAGTATCGCTAGGGTAGGACAGGCCACAGCCCTGTGTAGGACATGCTAAGAGTTGAGTAGCGCTAGGGTATGACAGGCCACAGCCTTGTGTAGGACATTCTAAGAGTGTAGTAGCGCTAGGGTAGGACAGGCCACAGCCCTGTGTAGGACATGCTAAGAGTGGAGTAGCGCTAGGGTATACTACAGGCTACAGACGTGCCTCCACACCCAACTTCCTACGCCCCTGGGGCCGTTGCCATGTTAGTTTTATTATTTTCATTTACCTTAAGATTTTAATAAAACTTTGAATTTTAATATCGTGATGAACATATTCCATAGGACTCTAATGTCAGCTAATTCCGTAGGACTCTATTCTTAGCTAATTTCATAGGGCTCTCTCTCTATTCTAGACTAATTCCATAGGACTCTATTGTCAGCTAGTTCCATAGGACTCTATTCTCGGCTAATTCCATAGGGCTGTATTGTCAGTTAATTCTGTATGACCCTATTCTCAGCTTATTCTGTAGGACTCTATTCTCGGCTAATTCCGTAAGACTCTATACTCAGCTAATTCCATAGGACTCTATTCTCGGCTAATTCCATAGGAGTCTATTCTCTGCTCATTCCGTAGGACACTATTCGCGGCTGATTCCGTGGGACTTTATTCTCAGCTAATTCCATGGGACTCTATTCTCGGCTAATTCCATAGGATTTTATTCTGGGCTAATTCCTTAGAACTCTATTCTCGGCTAATGCCATAGGACTTTATTCTGGCTAATTCCGTAGGACTCTATTCTCGGGAAATTCCATAGGACTCTATTCTCGGGTAATTCCATAGGACTCTATTCTCGACTAATTCCGTAGGACTCTATTCTCAGTTATTCCGTAGGACTCTATTCTCAGCTATTTCCAGAGGATTCTATTCTCACCTTATTCCAGAGGACTCTATTCTAGGCTAAACCCATAGGATTCTATTCTCAGCTAATTCCATATGATTCTATTCTCAGCTAATTCCATAGGATTCTATTCTCAGCTAATTCCATATAATTCTATTCTCAGCTAATTCCATAGGATTCTATCATCGGCCAATTCCATATGATTCTATCATCGGCCAATTCCATAGGATTCTATCATCGGCCAATTCCATAGGATTCTATCATCGGCCAATTCCATAGGATTCTATTCTCAGCTAATTCCGTAGGACTCTTTTCTCGGCTAATTCCTTGGCACTCTATTATTGATAACCATTTCATGCAAACAGTTTGTTTTTTAAAAAACATTTTTTAATTATTGTCTACCGGTTTCAAGTCCCGCAAAGTAAGTTTAGCGAAACGGATCTGGTCCTAAGATTTTTGGTCAGGACTTTGGGAACAAGTGGGCTTGGGCAGAGTAGGGCAGGGCAGAGTAGGGCATTTGTGTGGTATTTAAAGCCAATGACTCATCGTACGTACGCCAAACAGCCTTGTAAGAATGATTTAGTGTTTACCCTCGCCACAACGCAGTAGCGGAACTATTTAAACAGTCGATTGAGAGGCCGGAACCATGATTCAACAACACCCCCACCCCACCCCAGTATTTGAAATTGCGGTAACACAGCGCATCTTTATCATGGTCAAGTGACTTCTGTTGTTTTTTTAAAAATAATTATTCTGTTATTTCTGTTATTTAAATATATGTGTACATCCTTTCAACATTCATCATAAGTTAAATATATAATTTTTTTCCTCAACAAGCCTGAAAGCAGTGTAAAAATGAAAATAATAATAATATTCCAATATTCAAAAAGAATGAACTGGGGCACACGAAATTAACCAGGGGTCATTGCCCCCCCCCCCCAAATCCCGACCCTCGGGAGGGTTGAGCACTGCGGGTGCCTGGATATATTTCCCTCCCGAGCTGAAAGAGATTCATCACCGTTTCCAACAATAATGTATAGTTATGGGCTCTACTCTAAGAATCACAACTTCAAATAAAGTCTGTGTTCTACCTCATTTTATAAGAAATTCGTTTTGCAAGTAAATGAAACCTGTGAGAACATGTGAATATCTGTGATTACCTGAGTAACAGTTAGGTTTTGAAATAATTTTTGTTAACTTATAAGGTAATCGCGAATATTATTTATTTATTATTATTTTTTTTTTTTTTAAATTTTAAATCCAAAAAATATATAATTTTTTTTTACTTAAAAAAAATTGTAAACTTCAATTCAAAGAGGATCGCATTCACTAAGCACACAAAGCACACCCTGCACATTAGGTACACTGAGGTAACTGTCACTTTTACACATCAAAGAGAACCGTTGTATTTGAAGGATTTTTCAAAAAAATTTTTTTTTCAGCTGCAAAGTCGGATCTAAGGCCTAAATGTCTGCCATGGCCGTGGAGCAGGTGAAACTCGAGGCATTGTGCACACACTTGGTTAAACAAAGGGCGTGTCATCAATCCATGTCAGTTCTCAACAGTTGTCAACACGACTCTGTCACTGTCGCGGAGATGATTGGTCGGTGAGTGTCACGTGACGTCGTGACTATAAAAAAATTTAAAAAAAAAAAAAAACTCTTTCCTCCCATCATCTTATTTGATCGACCGGCTAATTTAGTCATCTAGTCGATAACCCCAGCAGTCGGCAATGTCTGATATTGACTTCATTCACGTTCTATCGATTACTTCGATTACTGCCTACTGCGGTCGTCTAAATCAGATGTCTAAAACAAAGGAAATGAAGACCATATCTTCTGTCTCTGACTGAGCGTGCCTGTGGCCGAGGTTGACTGATTGACGTCACATCAAAGGCATATTTTAAATGAAGCACTCCTCTCTCTCTATCTCTCTCTCTCTCTCTCTCTCCCTCTCTCCCTCTCTCTCTCTCTCTCTCTCTCTCTCTCTCTCTCTCTCCCTCTCTCTCTCTCTCTCTCTCTCTCTCTCTCTCTCCCTCTCTCTCTCTCTCTCCCTCTCTCTCTCTCTCTCTCACGTCAGTATCGATTTTAAAATAAATCATAACAAAACTTTATACTTAAATAATCACTTCTTTGATAGATGCGTGTGTGTGTGTGTGTCAAATGAAAACAACTGCTAAAATATCTAATTTAGGCTGAACATGTTTAACAATTCTTCTAAAGATCAACCATGGCGTGGTTTTTTCAAATAAAACGTCATATTATCTCACATTGATTAAAAAATATTTGGAAAGCTCCAAAAGAATGGACTACATTTAGGAATGTAGCTTAGTGAGTTGGCCCCGCAATGGGCACGTTTTTTTTTTCTTTCTTTCTTTCTTTTTCTTTTTAAATTCTTTTTTTTTTAAATACTTTTTTTTCTTCTTCTTTTGTTTTTCTTCTTTAATATATATATATATATATATATNATATATATATATATATATATATTTATTTATTTAAATACATGGAGACCAAGCAAACCTTTTAAAGCCAGGTAAAGAGAGTATTAACCAGAGTATCTTTGTATCTTGGTTACTCTCTTGGTACGCGCGAGCACTGGTAAAACGAAACGCGCTTACTGGGAGGATGGACAACAGCTATGAACGGACAGCACGTTATACCACTTCATTTCAATATACAGTTCCATGGACAGCCAAGCACAACAGCAACTACAGTTCCTTGGACAGTCAACTACAACAGCAACTACAGTTCCTTGGACAGCCAAGTACAACAGCAACGAGGGGCGGTTCTAACAATCTCAGCGGGCCGTGAACTGACGCACCAGCAGACATCGCACGTGGAGTGGACAGCTTGAGAGTTGTGCGGTCCAATTCCTTGATCTTGCGTGACCCCAGGTTGTCAGCGGGTCTTTACTCGGAGATGTTTTTCCACTGCAGACAGGGTTGTCACTTAATGTAATGTTGCTAACTACAGTCCCCGAAAGAAAAATATTTGTTTTTGTTGACTTTGTTTCACGTTTAAAAATTAATAACATTTTAGTTTTAAAGTATTGGTTAATATTATTATTCAAACCTTAAATATAGACATGTCAGCTTAAAATAAATTGAAATAGTACTCCTCTTTGACATATTATTTTTTTTTATGTTAGTTTTTGTGTATGTGTATGCTTATTGTATTGCTTTGTAATTTGTTTTAATATCGTGTATCTCTTTACCTCCACATTTACACGATCCCCACTGTAAAACGGCGCCAAAGCACTAGTGGGACAGTGGGGTCTGTGAGTACAGACATAGGCCTTTGCGTATGTTCGCACCCCGAGGTATCGTTCGTTGACCGAGACAAACATTGTTCACAATTCACAAATCATGTTCGTTAAGCGATGTTATTTTTTGTTCCGTTAAATGTTATGCGAAGTGTCAGGGTGCAGATCCAGATTTTCCCAAATGCGGTCTATTTCAAACTACAGCTTACCCGGGTTTAATTTTTTTAACTTGGATCCGGGTATTTTGAGAAAATACCCCGTGGGTCCAAGTGTTATCAAAAAAAAAAAAAAAAGAGTTAACGTCCTATTACAACGAAATCTACTGCTCTATGTCGTAGTGAGAGTGCATTGCCCTTGTCAACCGTTTGGGTAAAAAAATTACATACTGGAGGGACAGGCAGTTGCCTGATCCCGGAACCCCTTAAGAATGCTAAATTACAGGTAAGTCAGGAGGTTACTCACAAAAGAGGAGGGGTTACTCCCACTAGAGGAGGGGTTACTCCCACTAGAGGAGGGGTTACTCCCACTAGAGGAGGGGTTACTCCAACTAGAGGAGGGGTTACTCCCACTAGAGGAGGGGTTACTCCCACTAGAGGAGGGGTTACTCCCATTAGAGGAGGGGTTACTCCCACTAGAGGAGGGGTTACTCCCACTAGAGGAGGGGTTACTCTCACTAGAGGAGGGGTTACTCCCACTAGAGGAGGGGTTACTCCCACTAGAGGAGGTGTTACTCCCCCTAGAGGAGGGGTTACTCCCACTAGAGGAGAGGTTACTACAACTGGAGGGGTTGCTCGCACTAGAGGAGAGGTTACTGTCACTAGAGGAGGGGTTACTCCCACTAGAGGAGGGGTTACTCCCACTAGAGGAGGGGTTACTCCCCCTAGAGGAGGGGTTACTCCCACTAGAGGAGGGGTTACTACCACTAGACCTAGATGAGGGGTTGCTCCCACTAGAGGGAGGGGTTACTCCCACTAGAGGAGGGGTTACTCCCACAAGAGGAGGGGTTACTCCCACAAGAGGAGGGGTTACTTCCACAAGAGGAGGAGTTGCCGACTCAAAAATAAAATTAAGATTTACGAACTAATATTCCTAAATCATCCTATTTTTTAAGGACAAACAAAATCTCTTCAAAATCTTTAGCTCATTTAAAATTTTAAAAATTAACAATTTTTTTTTTACTTTTTCTTGTTTTAGTAAAAGATAAATGTCGTCAAATGGACATTTAAAATCAATCCTCGGGTTGGATGTTATAGGTGGAAGAAGGTTCGTTTCTGACGTGTATCCTCTAGCTCCGACAACCGATGACACAAGACACTGACCTAAGACACTGGCACAACACAATGACACAACACACTGACACAAGACACTGACACAAAACACTGACACAAGACACTAATTTAAGATATCGACGTTGCATACACGGGACTGTTTTCTTTCCACAGGCGTAGCGAGGGGGGCAGGAGGGGGACAGATGTCCCCGGGCGCCAGCTAGTTGGGGCGCCAAAATGTGCTTGGATATTATTTTATTGATGAAAATAACGGGTTTGAGAGTTGAAAAAAAGAAAAGGGGGTGCTTTAAAATGGATCTTGTCCCCGGGCGCGAATCTTCTCCCCGGGCGCCAAACACCCTCGCTACGCCTCTGGTTCTTTAGCAGTCAACATGAAGCTGGCCAAAGACCAACGACCATCTTAAACTTCTATAAGACAGGGATCCTGAATATCCAGATTCCTAGGAATCAGTTACCTGTTGGCCTGACAGCCGTGTGAGACTGTGCAGGTCAGTTCACTGAGACCATGCATTTATTCAAATATTTCGTCCTCGTCCCAGTTTCTGACCCCCGGTTTTCATCTTAAAAAAGAAAGAAAGGGAAAAAAATCTCGCAACGTCACGATCCCGTTAGCGGGTTAAGGCGTCTCCTTTTATGTAACTGTGATGAAAGCCATTCATGGACCATACAATGCCAACCGAAAAAAAGAATGCAAAAATGCCAACCGACATTCACCCCTAGGAAAGGTTGGCTGCACCCCCCCCCCCCAAGGCCACACCCACCGGACGATTTTTTTATAAATACCGTACTTAATATTTTATTTTGTATAAAATGAACTCTTAACCGAAAAAAGAGGAGTCCGGAGTGGGGGTGCGCGCGCTCTGACACCCTCGGCGAGGGATGGGGGGGGGGGCGAGAAGACTCAGAAATATGCAAATATCCTAATGAATTATAAAATAGTTTTATCCTTGGGTCGGGATGGGTGAATGGGGAGGGGGAGGGGTTAATCGAGAGTGTGTGCGGCGCGTCAAAAAGATTAACTACTCTTGAACAACTTAGGAGAGAGCCGTGACAACACAGCAAAGAGAGCCGTGATAACTCTACAGAAAGAGCCGTGACAACTCAGCAAAGAGAGCCGTGACAACTCTACAGAAAGAGCCGTGACAACTCAGCAAAGAGAGCCGCGACAATTCAGCAAAGATCCCGTGACAACTGTACAGAAAGAGCCGTGACAACTCATCAAAGAGAGCCGTGACAACTCAGGAAAGATCCCGTGACAACTCTACAGAAAGAGCCGTGAAAACTCATCAAAGAGAGCCGTGACAACTATACAGAAATAGCCGTGACAACTCAGCAAAGAGAGCAGTGACAACTCTACGCAAAGAGCCGTGACAACTCAGCAAAGAGAGCCGTGACAACTCTACTGAAAGAGCCTTGACAACTCAAAAGAAAGAGCCGTGACAACTCTAAAGAAATAGAGCCGTGACAACCCTACAGAAAGAGCCATGACAACTCAACAGAAAGAGCCGTGACAACTCAGCAAAGAGAGCCGTGACAACTCAACAGAAAGAGCCGTGAAAACTCAACAGATAGATCCGTGACAAATCTACCGAAAAAGCCGTGACAACTCAACAGATAGAGCCGTGACAAATCCACAGAAAGAGCCGTGACAACTCTACAGAAAGAGCCGTGTCAAATCTACAGAAAGAGCCGTGTCAACTCTACAGAAACAGCCGTGTCAACTCTACAGAAAGGTCCGTGTCAACTCTACAGAAAGAGCCGTGTCAACTCTACAGAAAGAGCCGTGTCAACTCTACAGAAAGGTCCGTGTCAACTCTACAGAAAGAGCCGTGTCAACTCTACAGAAAGAGCCGTGTCAACTCTACAGAAAGGTCCGTGTCAACTCTACAGAAAGAGCCGTGAAAACTCTACAGAAAAGAGCCGTGTCAACTCTACAGAAAAGAGCCGTGTCAACTCTACAGAATAGAGCCGTGTCAACTCTACAGAAAAGAGCCGTGTCAACTCTACAGAAAGAGCCGCGTCAACTCTACAGAAAAGAGCCGTGTCAACTCTACAGAAAGAGCCGTGTCAACTCTACAGAAAAGAGCCGTGTCAACTCTACAGAAAGAGCCGCGTCAACTCTACAGAAAAGAGCCGTGTCAACTCTACAGAAAGAGCCGTGTCAACTCTACAGAAAAGAGCCGTGTCAACTCTACAGAAAGAGCCGCGTCAACTCTACAGAAAAGAGCCGTGTCAACTCTACAGAAAGAGCCGTGTCAACTCTACAGAAAAGAGCCGTGTCAACTCTACAGAAAGAGCCGCGTCAACTCTACAGAAAAGAGCCGTGTCAACTCTACAGAAAGAGCCGTGTCAACTCTACAGAAAAGAGCCGTGTCAACTCTACAGAAAGAGCCGCGTCAACTCTACAGAAAAGAGCCGTGTCAACTCTACAGAAAGAGCCGTGTCAACTCTACAGAAAAGAGCCGTGTCAACTCTACAGAAAGAGCCGCGTCAACTCTACAGAAAAGAGCCGTGTCAACTCTACAGAAAGAGCCGTGTCAACTCTACAGAAAAGAGCCGTGTCAACTCTACAGAAAGAGCCGCGTCAACTCTACAGAAAAGAGCCGTGTCAACTCTACAGAAAGAGCCGTGTCAACTCTACAGAAAAGAGCCGTGTCAACTCTACAGAAAGAGCCGCGTCAACTCTACAGAAAAGAGCCGTGTCAACTCTACAGAAAGAGCCGTGTCAACTCTACAGAAAGGTCCGTGTCAACTCTACAGAAAGAGCCGTGAAAACTCTACAGAATAGAGCCGTGTCAACTCTACAGAAAAGAGCCGTGTCAACTCTACAGAAAGAGCCGCGTCAACTCTACAGAAAAGAGCCGTGTCAACTCTACAGAAAGAGCCGTGTCAACTCTACAGAAAAGAGCCGTGTCAACTCTACAGAAAGAGCCGCGTCAACTCTACAGAAAAGAGCCGTGTCAACTCTACAGAAAAGAGCCGTGTCAACTTTACAGAAAGAGCCGCGTCAACTCTACAGAAAAGAGCCGTGTCAACTTTACAGAAAGAGCCGCGTCAACTCTACAGAAAAGAGCCGTGTCAACTCTACAGAAAGAGCCGTGTCAACTCTACAGAAAGGTCCGTGTCAACTCTACAGAAAGAGCCGTGAAAACTCTACAGAATAGAGCCGTGTCAACTCTACAGAAAAGAGCCGTGTCAACTCTACAGAAAGAGCCGTGTCAACTCTACAGAAAGGTCCGTGTCAACTCTACAGAAAGAGCCGTGAAAACTCTACAGAATAGAGCCGTGTCAACTTTACAGAAAAGAGCCGTGTCAACTCTACAGAAAAGAGCCGTGTCAACTCTACAGAAAAGAGCCGTGTCAACTCTACAGAAAAGAGCCGTGTCAACTCTACAGAAAAGAGCCGTGTCAACTCTACAGAAAGAGCCGTGTCAACTTTACAGAAAGAGCCGTGTCAACTCTATAGGAAGAGCCGTGTTAAGTCCACTGGAGATCCAGGTATCTTTAATTTTAAACCAAAAAAAATATATATATATTTCCAAATCCTACATAATGTGGAAAACAAAAAATGCATTTTTCAAAATTTTAATTATTAATTTTTTAGAGATTAATTTTCTGTCGCTCTCTTCATTCAAAAATGAGGATTTCCACCCCCGTTTGACAGCATAACTGATCACAACAATCAGCTGATATTCCATGGGACTTAAAGGAATCCTCATGAAGGGAAAAAAAAGGAAGTAAGTCAACAGGTCCAAAAAGATGTTATACAATGGCAAACGAAAGAAAATGCTTGCTGAGTACTGGATTTTTGAAATTATTTTTTTTTTTTTTGGTTCAACCCATCAGCTGGAAAATCAACTCATGGCTCCAACAGCTCCAACAGCTCCAACACCAGCTGGTTGGACAGGGCAGGGAATTCGATGGCCTGGAGTAGCTTGACATACATGGGATTGCATTGTTGTTTTTTTGTTGTTTTTTTTTTTTGTTGTTTTTTAATCTGTGTCTTTAGTTCAGCTGTTCTCAACCTGGGGGTCAAACAACTATTTCCCAGGGGTCGCCTAAGACCATTGGAAAACACATGCACTCTACAGTTATGAAGTAGCAACGAGAGTAATTTTGTGTTGGGGGGGGGGGGGTCGCCACAACACGAGGAACTGCATTGACAGGTCGCGGCATTAGGAAGGCCGGGTTCCACTGCTGTAGTTGATCTTTACGACGTTGCCCTACCCGCCCCACACCTTTTTTCCGGTGACGCTCCGCAGACGGGTATTTTGGGTCCACAAATTGATCACCTACGCATCCCCTGTTCTTACTCCATTTATTTATTAACTAATAGATTTAGCCAGTGCTTTTTTTTATTTTGGAGAAAACAATGGGTGCGTGTACTCAGTGATGGATTGCCTAACTTTGAACGACCAGTTCGCACCTCGATGCAAGCTAAATCACAACTGCAAAGATACTAAATGTCTTTAAAAAAATTATTTTATAATTAACCAACTTAAATTGTTGTATTATTACTTTATTAGTATACCGTATACATTTGTTATGATTTGTAAAATTTAACTAACAACTAATTCAAGTTATTCTTGATTTAATTTTTTTTAAATTGTGTCAAGTTCTCTTGTGTTTTATAGGAAAGAACCCTGTTTAAAATGAAAATGAAATATAAATGTTGAATAAATTATTCATAATAAATTCCAAAGTTTGATCAAGTTCTCATCTGACATATACTCCCGACGGCGTTCTTTGCTGTTGGTATCTGTGGCTGAATGTCTGCCTCGAAGCAACCATGAATCAACGTATCTTGTAGAGTCAAAACGTACGAGTGCTGGTCCAACTAATCTGATAAATAACAGTGCAGATACAGTTGTTGTCATCAATGAACTTCTTGTCGGGGTGATGATAAGATTCATTGGCGAAAATCGGGATTGTACTGAGAGCAATTTGCAAAGGAAGTAGTTTATCCGGAATGGGTTTTTTTTCGATGAGATATTCACGAAATCCGCGAATCATTATTCTTTCGTTTAATAGTAATATTGTTGACAAGTTTCTCATTTCTGTTTCGCCAAATGTTAAGTGAGTACCAATGTTGCCCGGCCATTGCTTTGTATCGAGCACTCGAGCCCAATATGCCAACTCAGCATCCTCACTAGAAAGCAACCTTTGTTCAATTGATTCTTGTAGTTTTTTGTAAAAAGCTTTTACGTCAATTGGTGGATCACTGGTACAGTTTTTGGTGTGACGTGAAACTCCTTTGAAAAGGTTACTATCTACAGCAGTGGCCGCAATTTTATAATAAGGGCCTGGAATAATTTGCCTTTCTTCAAAAATCTGTATAACAGCCTTGATTTTTTGATCTGCTCTGTAGATATCTATGTTGCGCTCTTGCAAATCCAAACTTAACTCTGACAATTCTTGGAGCGCATCGCACATCAATCCGAGGTCTAGTAAAAATTCAGTAGAAGTAATCTTTCGCTGCAAACCTTCATACATGCATTGATCTTTTTTGTCTCTGGTATAGTCAAGTTTTGCTTCTTGAAAATGTTGTACCAAAAATTCATAATCTTCCCAAACTGCTCAAACAGAACGGAAGCTGGATGCCACCCATCGCGTGATTAACATTCTTCCAATTTTTAACAACTCAGCCTCTAACAAACGAGCACATATTTGCAATTCTCTGTAACTTTTGGGTGAAGAATAATAAACTACATACAGTTTATCAATGAATGTCTTAAATCTGTTGATCCCTGAAACTTGTTTTACGACATCACCAACGGAGAGTTCCAGTCGGTGATTTGCACAATGCCAAACCAGAACCGATGGAAACTTTTCTTTTAGCCATGTCTTGACGCCACTTTTGCTTCCCAACATCACAGCTGCTCCATCACATGCAAGAGAAACTAAGTTCCTTCTTAGAAAGTCTTCTGTTAACCCATAGAAATGAAGGCAGTGTAGTAAAGAAGCAAAAATTCCATTTGCGGTTACACTTTCGAGTTCTACCAAATCCAAGAATAAATTTACTGGTGAGGTCATTCCACTGTCTGCAAGACAAACACGAATATACACAATTAAAGTCGATTTTTGGCTAAGGGTAGTTGATTCGTCGCTGATCAATGAAATTTTATTGTTCGACCGTACAATTTCTTGTAACAATTTTTTTCTCATTTCACAACTAATGTGATTCACTACATTTATACAAGCATTGGTTGAATGAAGAATACGGCCCATCTCAACTCAGTTTAGTTCTTGCAAATCTTGTTCAGATTCAAAATTATGAAACGATTGGTTTTCTTTGGCTACTTTATATGCTGTACGAAATATCTTTGCAGTTACGATTTTCTCACGAGTTAATGCCTTTAACAACACGTTCTCAATAGGTGCTGCCTCGGCTTCTGTTAGGATCTTAAGCGCAGCTTTGTGTGCCGCAGTTTCTTTATGATCGAATCATTTCTTTCTTAAAGACATAAGCTGTTGTTGTCGATTAGTACCGAAGTAAGTTATTTTAGTGTTGGCCCATTCGTTCGATACCTTCATTCCCATCTTCGCCTCGACTCCGAGATTGCCAACTTTTCGGCAAGGGATACTACCAAGCTTTTTATTATGGATAGATAGCCAATCATATTTCACAAGGAAATAATTTCTTTGATCTAAAGTCCAGCAGGTAGGCCAATCAACATCTGCAGGATGCAGTTGTTCAAAAGTAACAGAGGAACCAAGAACGATATCTGACGGCTTTGGTTCCGATAGTTCCATTAGGATTTCTTCTGTGACATTGGCTTCTGCCGTTATTTCTTCAGTCAGTCTGGTTTTCTTACTTACCGGCAAAGTCACAGTCGGAAAATCGATTGAATGCGAAAAGAAATCAGAAATTTTCAGAAAGTGGGCTAAGAAATAATTATTACTCAAATTATCAATTTCTAACTGCGCTCGTTTTAATTTCTTTAAGTCTTAATTATTACATTCAAATTTTGAAATTTTAAAGGAATTACGTCTTAAAAACAACCAAATTTCCGTTCGATCAAATTGCCGTCGATTAATTTACCGTCGTCAAAATTTCTTTCGATCAAATTTCCGGATACGATATTTTCGTGGCAATCGGCAGGCTACCGCCACGGCCCACGCTGGCCTGACAATTCAATAGCCTGGGCTGCATGGCGTCATGCTGAAGTAAGATCTCCTAAATTAAAATCACCTCCTTAATGAATTTGATTATTTTTTTTTGGGGGGGGGGGGATATTTTGGTAAGTGAATTTAGCAGATTAATCATGTTGGGATGTTTTGAATGTTAATTTAAAAAAAAAAAAAAAAATAATTAAAAATTATAATTTGAGAGGTGCTTGGAGAATGTACGGCAACTAATGGTGGCAGCTGGCCAAAAATATAAAAAAAAAACTTTCCATTTGTGTTTATCTCATACTTATTACTTTTTAGGATCCAGTTAAAAATAAGTCCATGCAGCATGAATACCTTTTAGGGTTAGGGAATAGTCTGAATGAAGAAAATGAACTACATTAAAATAATCCGGGCGGTACTTTCTTCTTTAAGTGGAGGGCCTGCCCCTTCTGGTCAAGTGAAAGATGATTTATTTATTTTTTTGAGGGAAAGGGACAACGAAAATATTTGTCCACCCCTGGGTGACATGTACCCTAGCTACGCCACTGAGGATAGCGCTCACATGTTCGAATTAGAAAATATCATTATATGATATTTCATTATTCACTGATTTTTTTTTTTATAAATAATTTTGAAAAACAGAAACTTCTATTTCACCACTAAGTTCACAGAACGTACTCTGCATTAACATCGGGGCACACAGTGAGACGGATACAGTTGGTGAGACGGATACAGTTGGTGAGACGGATACAGATGGTGAGACTGATACAGATGGTGAGACAGACACAGATGGTGAGACAGACACAGATGGTGAGACGGATACAGTTGGTGAGACTGATACAGATGGTGAGACAGGTACAGATGGTGAGACTGATACAGATGGTGAGACAGGTACAGATGGTGAGACTGATACAGATGGTGAGAAAGATACAGATGGTGATGCAACGAAAAAGGGGGCACAACATCAATAAGGGAAGCAATTATTTATTGGTGGGTTCAGTGGCGTAACTAGGGGGTGGGGGTCCAAATTCGAAAGTCACCCCGGGCCCCTACTTGAGGGGGCCCCCAAAGGCGTGTCCGAATTTTTTTTACATTAAATAATATCGAATGTCAAATGCAGGGGCCCCTAAAGAGGCCAAGCCCCCCCCCTGGGCCCCCAAATCCCTATCTGCGCCACTGGGTGGATTGTTGTCTTTGTTGTTCCATTGGTCTTCTCCGATTTATTATTATTCCAGGTCAGTTAGATCATCGGTCTTTGGGGGGTCGAACGACCCTTACACAGGGGTCACCTAAGACCATCGGAAAACACACATTAATTAAGTAGCAACGAAAATAGTTTTATGGTTGGTTGAGGGGGGGGGGGTCACCGCAACATGGGGTGCTGCATTAAAGTGCCCCGGTATATTAGGAAGGTTGAGAACCACTGAGTTAGATGAAGCCAGTTGAAATGCGCACAGACAGTGAAATTGCGCCTATTTAGCCAGACTGCGCCGTTCAAGCCACTGAAATTCCCTGCACAGGGTCCAGAAACTGACCGTAGTGACTTGATACGGGCTGCCTCACAATTCTATATTAGAATTAGAAGTAATCTACGTACAAGAAACCAAAGAAGATTTCTAGTGTAGCGGAAGTAAACATACATCTAAACGCTCACACACACACAAACACACACACACACGCACAAACACACACACACACACACGCACAAAATTAATAAAAAAATGTCTACTTACAGCTGTCGAGAGTAGATGTTATATCCACACACGTCCAATGCGTTTTGCTTGTTAAGTTGTGTACAACTTCTCGCCACACAGGAAAAACACAACTGTTCACGGCTGCTTGAGCGTTCAGCCCACATAGGGGAGGCTATTTTTAGCTGAAAAATCTGGGTTGTTGCCCGTGTTGACCTCGCCTTTTGGACAAACTGCAATGTCATTGGATTTGTTTTTTGTTTTTTTTAGCATGCTCGTCTGCCAAATAACTTACTTTGTTTAGAAATATAAAAAAAAAAAACGAAAGGTGTGAAAATTAATAATGTTAAAAAACAATTAAGAAATAAACATTTAATGAGAAAAGGAATGTTTCACATTCTCAAAGCAGAATTATCTCTGACATCAGCTATTTATTGTCATTTGTTGTTTAAATATGCGGGGGGGCGGCCTAAGTCGATGAGGCAGATGTTACAGTTGCATCTCTCGGCCTAAGTCGATGAGGCAGATATTACAGTTGCATCACTCGGCCTAAGTTGATGAGGCAGATGTTACAGTTGCATCTCTCTGCCTAAGTCGATGAGGCAGATGTTAGAGTTGCATCTCTCGGCCTAAGTCGATGAGGTAGATGTTACAGTTGCATCTCTTGGCCTAAGTCGATGAGGCAGATGTTACAGTTGCATCTCTCGGCCTAAGTCGATGAGGCAGATGTTACAGTTGCATCTCTCGGCCT
>CAXITT010000377.1:586754-600862 GCA_964033795.1 Lymnaea stagnalis | reverse complement strand
AAAAAGGGATTTCGATTTTTTCAATTCAATTTAAAAAAAAAAAAAAAAAACAATCGTGGCTTACCTGTGTGTTTATTGTGAGAGTGGCGTGGCCGCCTTGAAATTGAAGACATGACGCCATACCATGGGCCTAATGTACCAGGCGCCCCACTGTCTTTAGTTTTTGGGTTTGGTTTTAAAGGGGGGGGGGGTATTTTTTTTTAAAACGTAATTTACTTATAAAAAAATATATCATGACTTTTAAAATGGATTCCAAATCAATCAAATAACATTTCATGGCACATGTTACAAAATCTCTTCCATTTTTTTTTACGGACAATATTAATTTTTTTGTTTTGTTTTACAGACATATTTTCAAGAGGAATAGCCCCCCACCCCCATCCCCCAAACACACACGTTTTTTCTTAAAATATTTTTTCTTAATGCTGGTCATCTACCGCATCCTGGCCAATTTGCAGTCGTCTTGTCCAAGTCTCGCCATTGGATCAAATCGGCAAAGACGAGAGGAGTGACGCTGACGAATTGAGCAACTCTCCCTCTCACTTTGTTAAAACAAAGTACAGCTCCAAGTCAAAGCCACTGCTCTAGTCGCAAATTATCTTGATTATCTTCGCGTGCGAATGGCGAAAAAAAACAAACAACCCAAGCCACGTGATCATGAGGTGTGAGCATATAGTGTTGGTTAAACGCACGGTATTCTCATCAAATTTAATTTCTGCTGATAATGATTAGGTCAAGTGTAAATGAAGCAATAAGAAATGAAGAGTGCCGAGATTATTTTAGCTACAAGATTTTAAGAACCACTGCGCGGTATTGTTCGTCATTTTGAAATACCCACCCACACCCCACCTCAAAAAAAACACCAAAAAAAACTCACGGTTGATTGCGTCAAGTGGTGTGACATTATAGGCCAGAGTCTCCAGTAGGGCCTTTTAATTTTAGTTTAAAGTGTAACAAGATAGGAATAGTGTAGTGTTTTTGATGACCTAAGTTAACTGTTAATGGGGTATTGGCAGACACCATATCGTTATCCTTTACTGAATGTATTTTGTTTAAGATATGCTCGCTGACTGAGTGAGAATCGATGTGACAGATCGGCTGAGTATCAGTGTGACAGATCATATGAGAACCAGTGTGACAGAACAGTTGAGAACCAGTGTGACAGATCATTTGTCATACCCTGTGAGAGATCAGCTTGCGACAGATCAACTGTGGAAGATGTGACAGTTCAAAACCAAATGTGACAGACCAGCTGAGAACCAATGGGACAGCTCAGAACCAATGTGACAGACTAGTTGAGAGCTGATGTGACAGACCAGCTGAGAACCACCATGACGCAGTTGATCTTTATTGACATAATATTCACTAGAGACCTCACTATAAAAGAGTCACGATTTATTGAAATTTTTTCGTGAAAGGGATTTCGCCTTCATGACACATCGCTGTGTTGTTTTGTTTTGTTTTTTGGTTGTTTTTTTTTTTTTTTTTTTTCCCCTGGCGTTAGGTGAACGAAAGTGCAATCTGGTGCGTCACTAATAAATCTGAATATTTAATAATTGTATTGGCAGCTCCGTGGTTTAAAGGCCTGACTTGTGTGAGGTTTCAAAGGGTGGAATGGGGTGGATGTAACAAAGATCTACACATGCGTGTTGGTATTTGAATTCCAGGATCGATGGGGAAAAGACAGAATGTATCTTAACATGCAAACAGGATACATCTAAACATGCACATATGCTTAACATACACACCGGATGCACCTTTACGAACTCATGGTGCACCTTAACATGCACACATGATGCACCTTAACGTGCACACGGGTTGCACCTTAATTTGCACACGGGATGCACCTTAACATGCACACAGGAGGCACCTTAACTTGCACGATACTGTTACTCGAATCAATTTTTACCCGAAACCTACGAAACTTTTTTTTTTTAAAGTTCAATATGGCTACTGTAAACCCTTGAATGGGTCCCTTTTCAAAACGTTTTATTCGGGTTACTAGCATCGTCCAATGTAAAGGGGTTACTTACAATTTAAACAATATGATCAGGCCTGAAATAAGTTGTGCAAACAAGAAACGGCAGCAAAAATAGAGCAGAAGTCAAGAGCTGCCCTGTCACAGCTTCCTTGACCCTGATGTTACTTTACAAAAAAACTGGGCGGTACCGTTGTCCCGGGAGGGCGTCGGAATTGCCCGCAGGGTGGGCGCTTGATGTCTTGTTAGATTTTAGGTGGCACCGGGACTCCCAAAAGAGCCAGGGGGGGGGGGGACGACTATTTTGAGAATACTGTTTGAAATTTTAGGGATCAAATTAAANTTTTTTTTTGGGGGGGGGGGTGTAAATATATTAATATTTGATTGATATCTTTAAGTTATAATAATATCTAAATACTCCCATTTGCTTCTACATACACATACCAATCGCAGTGCTAGTGGTTTTTAAAGCTTCTTCTTCTTAAAAAAAGAATTCATTAAAGTCATTTAAAAAAAAAAAAAATAATGTTGAGAGTCACATAAAGTTCAAATGAATTTCTCAGCATGTTAAACAGTAAAATTGCATTTTGAACAGTAACATTTTTCAACCATCGCTTGAAATGTGCCGTACGTTGAAACAACATTGACTTATTTTATACTGGAAAAAAATCTATATTCAGTAAGTTTGTATGGATCGGTATCGCGGTCACTAATGCTTAAATGGGTCTGCGGATACAAAAAGTTTTGGAACCTGTGGAAATAGAGCATTGCCACGGGTGAATAACTCCATGCATAATCTGGTTTCCCATACGCCATAAACAAACACAGGCGGGCTGGGTTTTTTTTTTTTTTTTTTTGTTTAAAGTGGACGTAAAAACAAGGATAGTCAAACAGAGATCGCGCTTAAATGACTATAGCCTTCTGGCACGAGAGTACGCATGCGTGGGAAGGCCATTACCCAGAGGCGTAGCTAAGAGTGTTTGGCGCCCGGGGACAACATTCATTTTAAAGAGCCCCCCTTTCTTTTTTCCACTCTCAAACGAATTGTGCTATTGTTATACAGCTGCTTTTTTGTATTAAATAAATGTTTGTTATTTGTTAATGTCATGGTTATATTTGCTCATACTTTTATGTACAGCGTGGTGAGCCCAGCCCTAGGCTTGGATACCGCGCTATATAAGACCAATAATAATAATTATTATTATTTTCATTAAAAAATAATATCAAAGCCCATTTTGGCGCCCTTACAAGGCTGGCGCCCAAGGACATCTGTGCCCCCACCCCACCCAGCTACGCCTCTGCCCATACGACACATTGCTGGCAGGAAGAAGAAAAAAGAGCCCACAAAAAAAAAATGGATTTCATAAGCAATCATTTTATTTATTTCAATATAAATGTTTGTTTTATACATGTCAAATTATATTGAGGTTAAGATATAAAATTGATTAACACAACAACATTCCCCTCCCTCTCTGAGTAAATATTACAAAACAAACTTTTAATGGTAAGTGACACGTGATCCTTAACCGTTAAATCAATGTGACTGTAAACAAGCTATAAGTATCTCACTCAGTCATGACTGATTCATTTAAATGTCAACTTAACCGTTCATTGAAGTGACTGTAAACAAGCTATAAGTATCTCACTCAGTCATGACTGATTCATTTAAATGTCAACTTAACCTTTCAATGAAGTGACTGTAAACAAGCTATAAGTATCTCACTCAGTCATGACTGATTCATTTAAATATCAACTTAACCGTTCAATGAAGTGACTGTAAACAAGCTATATGTATCTCACTCTGTCATGATTAATTCAATCAAATGTCAACTTAGCATGTCTAATAATAATAATAGCTCTTAAAACAACAACAATAATAAATCAAACAATAGAAGCTCAAAAAATGGGTCAAAATATTACTAGGCCAACCAAACTGCAACAATACTAACAAAAATACATTTTATTTCATGGTTCATGTTACATTTTGCCCATGGCAAGCATTTTTTTTTTTAAAACATATAAATCTTATTACATGATTCACATCCACTGATTCCACTCTGACTCTGAAATAGATTTGTTGGCTCCCTTAAGATAAGGTGGGCATATCATTTTATTTTTTTTTAATGTATATTCCAAAAAGGGGACGACATTGCATTTTTCTTAGGGGTCTCAGACGGCTTTCTCGTCTACAGCACCATCTGAACCTGAGTTTCTGTGTGATCACCCCTGCCCCCCCCCCCCCCCCNTTTATGGCATCTACTTTTTAAGGGCATCGTGTCACATGACAGTCAGACCTGCACACAATTTTTATGGCATCTACTTTTTAAGGGCATCGTGTCACATGACAGTCAGACCTGCACACAATTTTTATGGCATCTACTTTTTAAGGGCATCGTGTCACATGACAGTCAGACCTGCACACAATTTTTATGGCATCTACTTTTTAAGGGCATCGTGTCACATGACAGTCAGACCTGCACACAATTTTTATGGCATCTACTTTTTAAGGGCATCGTGTCACATGACAGTCAGACCTGCACACAATTTTTATGGCATCTACTTTTTAAGGGCATCGTGTCACATGACAGTCAGACCTGCACACAATTTTTATGGCATCTACTTTTTAAGGGCATCGTGTCACATGACAGTCAGACCTGCACACAATTTTTATGGCATCTACTTTTTAAGGGCATCGTGTCACATGACAGTCAGACCTGCACACAATTTTTATGGCATCTACTTTTTAAGGGCATCGTGTCACATGACAGTCAGACCTGCACACAATTTTTATGGCATCTACTTTTTAAGGGCATCGTGTCACATGACAGTCAGACCTGCACACAATTTTTATGGCATCTACTTTTTAAGGGCATCGTGTCACATGACAGTCAGACCTGCACACAATTTTTATGGCATCTACTTTTTAAGGGCATCGTGTCACATGACAGTCAGACCTGCACACAATTTTTATGGCATCTACTTTTTAAGGGCATCGTGTCACATGACAGTCAGACCCGCACACAATTTTTATGGCATCTACTTTTAAAAGGGCATCGTGTCACATGACAGTCAGACCTGCACACAATTTTTATGGCACCTACTTTTTAAGGGCAACATGTCCAGAGATTGAACGTCTTTGCTACACATAACCAAAATTATGAGTGCCTCAGTTTGTACTTGAGTCCCACCAATATTTCTATCTATAGCCTGAAATCTGTTAACTGCCATACTCTTACCATATTACTGCCATATTTTTACCATATTACTGTCATACGCTTGCCATATTTCTGCCATACTCTTATCAAATTTGAAATAAAATATTTTTTAATTGATAAAATAATCCGAAATTATGTATGTACTTTAAATAAGAAGCTGAATTATGTATGTACTTTAAGTAACAAGATGAATTATGTATGTACTTTGAGTAAGAAGATGAATTATGTTGAAACTCCCCATGCTACCATAGCGGAGATCAAAGAAAACTTTTTAATGAAATTCACAATCACCCGCGAAGAAGAGAAAATATATAGCTTTATAAAATATTTAGGGTCTGTATCACAATCACATCAGAAGTTAAGTTACAAACACATAAGGTGCCTTCCTTAAACATAAATGACATCACATTAGTGTGACGTGCTCCCCACGGCCAACCACCGAAATCACTAAAAATTGTCACAAAGGGTTAGGCACCCTTGTCACACATCGTCCCAAAATTTGTGAGGTCATTTATCGATGGCTCCTGATGAGAAAGGTGTAAATTACAGCAATGTTCCCTTTATATTTGACAACACATGATCTGCAAGAATGTTCTCAAAGCACTCTAGGATAAACTCCTAGAAGAGTTCCATAATAAATTCCAAAAAGATTAGACAAGATTCTTTTATTGATGCAAATAAATGGAAATGCCATTTTGATTACATTGTACATATTCATTTTTAGCAGTAAAATAAATATATTTATTTTAAGCAAGACAACATTTTACAAGTAGAACCATCTAAACACAAAACATCTAAACTATTTCTCTAGCATAAAAATAAGGCATCGTATAGAAGAAAACAAACAAACAAAAAAACTCCCTTTGCAGCAATACTGAGTTCACTAGTGATCATTTAGATTTGGTAACCGCTGGGGAGCAAACACTGTTAAATTATTACAGACTGGGGAATAAACAAATTTTAATATCTTTCTGTCCCAACTTTCAGGGAAATAATTCACCCCGATCGAGCTGATCTTAGGTATCTGTGATGAAGAGGGTGTGGTGTATCATCAAAAAAAAATTACCCAACAAACAACACTGCACACATTCAAAAGTTCAAATCTTGAATTTTAATGGGGATTTATGCATGATTAAATGTGCTATTAATTTCTGTTCCAACACTTTAAATTATTATTTTGTTTGATTGATAAAAACGAGTATATTTAATCGAGATCATCACTCCACCATTTGTTTAATGAAACATTGCTTCAATGAAACAAAAATAACAAATGCTGTTCTTTGTTTTAAAAAAAAATTTAAGCTGCTTTTGTTTAATGGTCTTCGCCGTTTGCCACCAGCTAAAAAAAGGGAACTATACATAACAGAGTTGTTGCCATGAGCTATTGAATGTTCCCAATTGATAATTGCAACAGTGTCTAAATAGACTGGGTTAGCTTTGAATATTTCATTAACAAAATGCACAAGTATAAAGCAAACAGGAAATAACAAATTATAAACACAAATCATAAATAAATGAATAACAATTTTAAAAAAATAACAAAAGGAGAAAAAAAAATAATTGGCAATTGTAATGATTTCTCAGAACAATTTTGTTAAAACTTACACTTACACTCATCTTGGTATTTAATCTAACCTTGTTTTTTTCAAGTTTGTTTTTTACTTAGACTTGTGTCCTGTTACTTTAAGTTGAAGTGAAAGGGTTCACACCAAACGTAAATTCAATAAAGGATTGTGCTTGGTGACATTTTTTTTTTTAAATAAAAAGGTTTGATGAGCTATGCTTGCTGGAAAAAAAAATTTTTGATTATTTTTAATCTGTCTTATTTTTTCTGTATTTTTTAAAATATAAAAGTAGGAATGATTTCTCAGAACAATTTTGTTAAAACTTACACTTACACTCATCTTGGTATTTAATCTAACCTTGTTTTTTTCAAGTTTGTTTTTTACTTAGACTTGTGTCCTGTTGCTTTAAGTTGAAGTGAAAGGGTTCACACCAAACGTAAATTCAATAAAGGATTGTGCTTGGTGACATTTTTTTTTTTTAAATAAAAAGGTTTGATGAGCTATGCTTGCTGGAAAAAAAAATTTTTGATTATTTTTAATCTGTCTTATTTTTTCTGTATTTTTTAAAATATAAAAGTAGGAAATATTTTACAGGAATGACATTAATCAACCACTGTTTTAAATTGAATTCAAATAACATTATTACAATTATTTGGTATTTTTATTATTATTATGTTCCATAGTTTTTGTCATTAATTCTACACAAAAAGTACTGCATGTTGGTTTTTCATTGGCACCACAACAGCAAAATCTATAGAGTATTATGTATTGAAACAAAAATTTCAGAGTGGTAAAATAATGACGTGGAGTAAGCTAGTTTCAATATCTTAATGCCAGGCATACAAGGGCTCTCCAAAATAATTTGATCCCCTGATACGATGTTGAAATAGATTAGTCATCTTGATGGTTATTATTAGTAGCTTGGAGGTAGGTAGCTCTAAATATAAATAGACTTTTACAAAATTACTTTGAAATAAACTTTATATAAAAACAAATATGGCAGCAAAAATATTTTTTGTTATAGCCCCTCCCTCCAACTGTGTCATATACTGTCTTATATAGAAATAATCTAAAGGTAAGGGCCCATCTAAAGCAGATGCATTCAGGTATTCTAAATCAAGTAATGAAAATATGGTTACACATTTTATTAAAATAACATTTCCTTGCCAGTATTGCAACAGGGATATTAATAAATAACACTATTTAAATAATAACACTTAGTAACATTGCATATATGGTCAGTGTTTCTGCTTTTTTTTTTTTTTTTTTTTTTTTTTTTTACTGACAATGGATTTCTCTACAAATAAGTTCATCCGTTGAAGTAGTAGATCAACTCATATCTACAAAAACACTAGACGTGGTCTCATCAAGTCTGTACTATAAGTAAGTAAGTAACCATAACAAAATGTGTACACAATGAATAACGATATTGCTTACAAAACCAAAGTAGCGTATCACAAGTTAAGTTTTCAACATAAATATGGCATAAAGAAGTAGGTGGACCTTCAAGCTGTCAGTTTTTTGCTACCTAAAATAGGTAGATGTCTTATATTCATAAAGTTAAGTGAAAATGGAGAGGCAACAGGTATTAGTAAGCAGGAAAAAAATTAAGAAATTCCTATCAATTCATAATTTGTACAATAATTATTGCATTAGACAATTCATTTATAGGTAGAGAAATAAATAAATTAATAAGATGTGTACAGCTGTGGTACAGCTAAATAATATTGCTTTCCTCTTTTATTTTCAATATAATTTCATATAATGCCTGAGAGAGGTTTTGGGGATCATTGTGCTGTTTCAGCATAAAATAATATTTTTTAAAATTTATCAATAACTCTTATCATAGATGACTATTTCAGACCTGAAAGTTCAGTTTCTGTGACATTAGATGTCAATGTATGTTAAAAATGTCCATTATATTTTATTTGTTGAAAGCTCTATTACTAAATGCAAAGGTTAATTTCAACAAATTTAAGTGCAATCTGTCAACAATTTACTTACTTGTTAGCATAAGATAAGATAAGATAAGATTCTTTCATTGATCCATTTAGTATTAATTAGTATTTTCATGCAAACAATAAAATGAAAATTTACTAAAAACCAAAACTAAGATAAAAGTTAAGCAAATTAAAAAATTCAGAAAACTGTATAAATATAACAAATAGTTTCATTTATAATCCGCTACATTTTAAAAGATAAAATATGTTTTCAAATTCAAAGCTACCCTTATGTATACTAAAAGACTAAATAATGTAATCAATAAATAGATGTAATTATGACCCTTAACTCTTGGAAGAGATAACTTCCAGACATGATATGTTATCAGAATATTTTATCTGAAATGTGCCCACCCATACCAACTTGGAACTTCAGAAAAAAATGTAAACTGCTTTATTGCTTCAAATTTATTGTGACATATCTATGTGCCTGTGAGTGATATGTGCATGCCTATTCCAAGCATGAGGTTTCATGAAGTTTTGACATTTTTCTCACACAATTTAAATTGTGTAAATTACCTCCTGGCTTAAGAAATTTATGGTAAATAACTCATTCTGTAAAGTAATTTACTTTATAAACTAAGACACATTATTTCTAGATATTCAAATGACACAAGTTTCACACAGATTGCCATTGTTAATTTTAAAAAAAACAAATAAGATTTTTAAAAGTGATGTAGTTAAACAATGTTTGTGTTTAAAATGTAGGACTTTCTCAAATTAAAAAAGGAAAAGTAATTTAATGTGTAATATCCATCAATATTTTTAACACCTCTGGACAATTAATTTCCGTCCCCCCCCCCCCTTATAAATCATAATGATGTCAAATGTTTACCACTTGATCCTAAACTCTTTACCACTTGATCCTAAATTCTTTACCACTTGATCCTAAACTCTTTACCACTTGATCCTAAACTCTTTACCACTTGATCCTAAACTCTTTACCACTTGATCCAAAACTCTTTACCACTTGATCATAAACTTTTTACCCCTTGATCCTAAACTCTCTACCACTATCATCAAATTTCTACCCTTCTTCATACAAATCAAAATCGATCAGATAGAAATAAAATCATATATTTCTACTTGTATTAGGGTTGAAATAATTTTGAAAACAATTTTTCATTTTACAGTTGTGTATGAGTTATATAGGGTTACAACTTATCTATAGATCAGGAATTTTAGAAACTTTGAATAAAATTTAAAATTTGCAGCCATCTGGTAACAAAACAAAAAAAGCAAGGTCAATTTTTCAGGCATGGTAAACTCAGTTGTTTATTCTTGTGGTAAAACTCAGCTGTTTACTCTTGTGGTAAAACCCATCTGTTTACTCTCGTGGTAAAACTCAGCTGTTTACTCTCATAGTAAAACTCAGCTGTTTACTGTCGTGGTAAAACTCAGCTGTTTAATCTCATGGTAAAACTCAGCTGTTTACTCTCATGTTAAAACTCAGCTGTTTACTCTCATGGTAAAACTCAGCTGTTTACTCTCGTGGTAAAACTCAGCTGTTTACTATCATGGTAAAACTCAGCTGTTTACTCTTGTGGTAAAACTCAGCTGTTTACTCATGTGGTAAAACTAAGCTGTTTACTCTCGTGCTAAAACTCAGCTGTTTACTCTTGTGGTAAAATTCAGCTGTTTAATCTTGTGGTAAAACTAGGCTGTTTATTTTTGTGGTAAAACTCAGCTGTTGGTGTTTTACGTTACCCTAGTAGTAAATGTGCCTATTCGGAAATATAAGTTAATTAAATAAATGCAGGGTGGGGTACTTTAATATCTATATTGGTTAATATTTTTTCGGTACATTTAAAAATAAATAATAAATTGTGGAGGTCATTTAAAATTAATCTAAGTAAAAATAACCCTGGGCTGTTCATACAAAATAAGTAAGAGAATATCAAACTCATCGCCCACTTCCAAGAAAAAAACGTAGCTAATGTTAAGTTTAGTTTATATTATTTTGATTAGAGAATCTCCAAAATAAAGAAATTAAAAAAATTAAATTATACCAGGTGTTTAGATTTATTCAACACCTAATTCTCCATCTCCCTGACAGGGTTAGGTCTTGGCTCATCATTGACTCAAAAAAAAAAAAAAAAAAGTTTTATTATTACCAAAATTCGCAACCTATTAAAAAATAAAAAACGTAGCTAATGTTAATTTTAGTTTATATTATTTTGATTAGAGAATCTCCAAAATAAAGAAATTAAAAAAATTAAATTATACCAGGTTTTTAGATTTATTCAACACCTAATTCTCCATCTCCCTGACAGGGTTAGGTCTTGGCTCATCATTGACTCAAAAAAAAAAAAAAAAAGTTTTATTATTACCAAAATGTGCTGCTTTTTAAAAAAAATTTTATATCAAATTTCAAAACAAAATTTTTTAAAGATGGAAAATTAGTGCCGAATTCAACCAACAAAATTATGATCATAACTTTTCAGCAATCCACCTATTTCGTGTTGTTCACACACCTCCGACACTGCAGCTTCTGTATAGATACAGGAATTTATCGTTTTAGAAAGATGACCCATTTGAAATAATCCAAAACCCTACAGTACAGGTATTTAAACATTATACAAGCACAGACAGACCTCACAAGTCAAGGCAATCAGATATACTGCTAGAGATCCTCAGACATGTTAATGACATGAGAAAGATGAGGAGGATCTTGAGGTGCCTCAACAGATGGCACACCGGACTTACTGGCCCTAGGTCTATAGTTGGCATCGTACTGAAGGTCTGGGTCCTCAACACTCTCAGCACGCACGGTTTCAACAGTCAAGTTCTCAGCATCCTCAGAGCACGAGTAGTCTCTGTTAAACAAGTATCTGCTGAAGTCTGTCATTGCAAAGACCTGAAATAGACATCAACAGCTGAGAGGGACATTTGTGGAGTGGACAGAATAAGATGATCCAACCCATCGTTGATATGTTTTTTCTATAAGACAAACATTAATAGGTTAGGGTTATTAACATAAATAATAATAAAACATACACAATCACGTATTGAAACTATATAGATGCAACATACTTATGTTAGAATTGTTCTAACAAAAATTATTTCAAATCCAATCATTTAATTTGAAAATATCTGAACAACCAAAACAAAAAAAAATTACAAGACAGATATTTTTCCTCTTCAATCACTTTGAACTTTAAACAAAAATTATTAAATGAAATAAAATTATTAATTCTCACTTTAGACTTTATCCTGTATTATAATTTGCCAAGTCATCATACATTGTTCTAATAGTTTTTTTCATGAAACACACAGCTTGTTCCCCAAAAAAATGTGAAAAATAATGAAAGATAATGTGCACAAGAACAATAATTAGCTAGAAAGATTTTTTAAAATATAATTCTAAGCATGAAAACAAACTTTATGTTGGTAAAAATTAAAAACTTATTTAGGTAGAATAGCAGCTTTCAGAACAAGGAAAGCAAATCAAATCTAATTTAAAAAAACGATTTTCTGCAACAATAACTTTTTAAGCATTTTGGTGATGACTTATTCAAAAAATTTTCAGGATTTCTGTCTGATTTTCTAATTATAAAAAGTGTTAGACTGCGATAAAGCTTTAAAATAGATTAATAAGACTACTCCTCTTTACTTTTTTCTTTGTCTGGTTTTAGCGCCCTCTCCTATATTTTTTCTGTTTTAGGTAGGATATGTATATTGATATTATGCAAATTTAAATTATACTTATTTAAATGTGTTTTATTTGTTTGTACTGATGAAGGCATGTGCCGAAACGTTTAATTGTGTATAATGTATAATTATTATTAAAGCGTAACTTATATTGTTATATTTACACAATTTGTTCGTGTCTTATTAATCTGATTTTCTAGAAGGTTATTTGTCAGTCAAACAATTTGATAATATCTTTGCTTTTATCAAATAATGGGCACAATTACTGACAAAAGATAAAATTTTTAGTACAGGATTAAAGGAAAATAAAAAATGAAAAGACTCCAAGGAAGGTCAAGTATGAATGCAAGGAAGGTCAAGTATGACTGCAAAAAAGGTCAATTATGACTGCAAAGAAGGTCAATTATGACTGCAAGAAGTTCAAGTATGACTTTAAGGAACGTCAAGTATGATTGCAAGGAATGTCAAGTATGATTGCAAGGAAGGTCTAATATGACTGCATAGAAGGCCAAGCATTACTGCAAGGAAGGTCAAGTACGACTGCAAAAAAGGCCAAGTATGACTGCAAGAAAGGTCAAGCATTACTGCAAGGAAGGTTAAGTATGACTGCAAGGAAGTTCAAGTAACAAAAAAAAAGTTGAAAAAAAAGGACATTCAAGCAACATGAATAATTAGATTCCATTTTTCCCCTTACATATTCTTGTAGATGAAGACTTAATATGGTTAGTGATGCAAGCAACATGGTCAGTGATGCAAGCTTCTAGAGTTTGCAGAAGTTTTAAAAAATTATTAGAAGGGGAAAACGAGCTGTGATTAGACATTCATAAGGATGCATCACTTGTGACAATCTATCTCCTATATGCAATCCCTCAATCTTTCTATGTCTTATGGATTTTTGTTTTTGTTTCCTTACCACACAGAGGCAGACAGCAATTCCTAGGACTGCACCAGACAGGACATCACTCCAGTGGTGCTTGTAGTCAGAGATGCGGCTGAGGCAAGTGTAGAAGGCCAAGCAAAAACAGATCAACTGGAACACTGGTTTCAGCACCACAACATTTTTGCAGCAGACCCTTCCTTCTATATAGAGCTGTGGGGATGTTACAAAAAAGCATTCAGTCATTTTCATTCATTACTATACAATGCACTAGTGTCTTTTGAAAGCCTTATAAGAAATTATTGTATAGTTTGATATAGTTAACTTATTTTCTACATATTTAATTCTAGCAATTTAGAATTGAAATACCAGTGAATGGGAGACATAAAAAAATATGAGAAAGTTACATAAAGTCCTGAATGCACTCTTTTAACAAATTTTAAATAATTTAAGTTATAGTTTAGCATGTGATCTTGCTTGTTGTCTCTTTTAATCAAACTTGGCACCATTGTGTCCTATTGTTAATTTTTAACCTTGGAAGTGAATTTAATAAACCCCCCTTTTCATTCACCCAGGCCTTCAACACTTTCCAAGAAAATATTTCCATATCATGTAGTTGTTATGGTAGCACAGTTTTTTAATGACTTATTAGTTGTTTTTTTCTAAACATTGGAACTACATCAGAACTAACAAAACATTTTTTTTTTTTTAAACCCTGCTACAAATTAGATCAGTGGTTCTCAACCTTTCTAGTGCCACGACCCCTTAATACAGTTTTTCGTGTCGTGGCGACCCCCCCCCCCCCCCACAATTATTTTCGTT
>CAXITT010000377.1:524431-586645 GCA_964033795.1 Lymnaea stagnalis | reverse complement strand
GTTTGTATGTGTAGTGAGATGTATAATTATGAAGAAATATATAGAAATGTTGAGAATGATGTAGAGAGGGGTATAAATATATATATATATATATATATATATATAGATAGATATATATAGATATATAGATATACATAGATATATATATAGATATATAAATATATATAGATATATATAGATATATCTTATATATGAAGTGTGTGTGCAGTTTAATAAAAATCTATGAAAATATCTATTGAATAAAACCAAAGTGTATAACATGGTGATTCAATTAAAATTTACTTACTATTAAAAATAACATTGTATAAGCCACAAATGATGAGTGGCCTGATGGAAAAGAGAGCCTGAAATAAAATATTAAAATAAAAAATTGTAAATTTTCTCAAAATCATTGCTAATGACTAGCTTCTTGTAAAAAATAATTTTACAAAAAATCAAATATTTGAATAACTAAGAAAGGGAGAATATTTAAAGCTATCTGGGACTTTTGATAATGTACCGCGCTATATAAGACCCCTTATTATTATTATTATTAATAAAGCCTAGTGTCTGTGTCCTTATCTGGTATTTCAACACAAACTATTTTATCTATTATTTTCACAGTTCTGGATTTATCATAATCGGCAAGTATAAAGAGGAGGTGGCAATGTAGTAGAGTACCTGATCAAGCGAAAGACAGGAAAAGCAGCGAATGAGAGTGTAGCATGGTGCACAATGACAGCAGGGCGGACTAAAGAGCTCCAGTCCGGAAATATTATTATAGATTATAGATAATACAGATAACATAAATTTAATACTGACCTGGCTTCTTTCATCATGTCAATGTCATTTGAAGTGCACACATCTGCTGTAATATAGCCATCACTACAGTTAAATTTGCTATAGTCTGGACTGCAGAGTGTAAGGAAATGAGGTCTCAGGCGGCCTATGGAGTTTTTCCCAATCTCTGTCAAAAACTGATTCACAGCCATTCCAAAGATGAATGCAATATTGATGCTGTAGGCAGAATTCAGCCATGATTTCTGTCCTCGGCTGGAACTCTTTCTTGGAACCAAGCACAATATTTCACCGTGGCGCAGAATAAATTCTACAACTATGATCTATTGAAGAGTTAAAATTCATGAATTTTGACAATTGAAGCTAACATTTAGAAACATCAGAAACATATTAAACTTATTTGTACTGACTCTCGGCAGGCCTTGCATAGCCTTAATACTATGGATACTATTTATATCAGGATAAAAAAGAATTTGTACAAATACACCTCATTGTAAAAAATTATTATATATACAAATTTTGATTTTACAAAAAGCAGGCACTATATTATCTGAAAATGTACTTAGGGAAGGTCTTTCTGCCCAGCTACCCTCCCAGCTATGTTGGTGGTACAAATTTTTCTAATATTCTTTTTTACAAACATGGGAAAATCATGAAACCAAGCCATCCCACAAACAAATTAATAACAAAAAGCAAAAAAATCTTGATCCGTTGAATGCAGTGCATAATAATTTTTGTTTAAAGTCATCACAGCCATTTAAATCCACATGTTAATACATGTACATCCAAGTAATATTGTTAAAAGCCTATCATAAAAAAAGAGACTCAGCAAACATATGACTTTGATATGGTTTTAATAACTAGGAAATAACCAAACAAAAAGATCATAAGAGTTTGTTAAGTAATATCAAACTAGTGAAGTCTTGAATGCTCAGGAAAAACTTGTGATATTAATCTGTCAATTGTGTATATAATAGTCAGATTGAGAAAGGGGGTGTATAATAGCATGTTTAGAGTATTGAACAAACATAAAATGGTACAATAATTTTGATAAAATACAATGAAAGATTCATTGTTCTATTAAAATCTACATCTCGATTTACATCCAACATCTAGATATCATTTTCTGAACCTGATTGAATCGTAAAAGAAAAAAAAACAACTGATGCTGATCAAACAGATTACCAATTATCTGCAGATTAATTGCCAAGTTATAAATGATGCTTCCTTATTCTACAGCTTGCTTACTAAGTTTAATAATTTGAAAGTAAGCTCTTAAACAAAAATTTACAACTGGTATCCAATAATAGTAAGCACACCAATTACTTAACCCAAATAGTTTGCTGAAGTAGAAGGATTCAGTACTCAGTACCATAAGGTGGGAAAACAAAATTATATGTTTGTTAGGGTATGCCTGTAACAGCTGAAATATAAAATTTATTGATAAATCAGATACAATAGAGCTGGAATGATCATTTTTCAATAGTTATCACATCTAACTTGACTACAACTGTCAGGTCAACTTAAATATTCATTTCTCTGCTCATTCAAAATCATAAAATTTCTTTAATTTAAAAAAAAAAGACAAATCTCTTACCGTTATAAATGGCAAGAAAAATCCAACTCCCGATGCTAAAGCAACTGATACTGTGTCTTCTAAAACAGGATGTTGGATACTTTCATCATTACAAAAAAAACCACGACGAAATGGATCTGTTCCAAACTGAATGGCAAAGATGCCAGAAGATACTGGAAAAATAAGATTGAACATGAATCACGGATGAAAACAAAATTGTGACATTCACAATCATGCCACTTCACAGGTCACTAACGATATCACTGTAGCTTTAAATGTTTATTGGTAGTTGGAAAAAGTTGCTCTTCACCCCTGGTTAGGGATTAGTTACGCTCTCTATAGAAGAGGAATGAACAGAGTTAATTATTAAACGTGAGCTCGATAAGCATCATAAATTAAAGGTATGTAACAAGTGTTCGCATTATAGCGTATCTTATTACTTTCTTCTTATCTCCCCTTACATGAATGCCAAAAATCACAGTCACAGGATCAATATGATTATAAAAATTTCAATAATATTCCTAGAATTACTCAGTAACATTATATTTAATTATTTTTAAAGAATTTTAATAAAGAAATTTGAAATAAATAAATGGGTTCTTAATTACTTGATGGACATGAACAGATCTCCAAATAGATCTACTTATTGAGATATTACCCTAAATTTAAAAGACAAAAGATGCTTGGAGTTGGAGTCTAAATTTGTTTATCAGTAAGTACAATGTATTTTTAGGTACAGAATATTAATGGCTCAATTTTACACTTATTAAGCTTGTACTGTTTGCTGAGCGGAACACTTTGAAAGTGTGCTAAATACGCCTTCCAACATTAATGATGAGGCCATTGAAAGAATCCCGCAGGTCCCAATGAACAAGTCACTAGACGCCGTCCCAACTTTTGATGAGATATAGACAGCAATCCGCCAAATGTCCAATGGCAAAGCATGATTCCTGCCAAATCTACAAAGAGGGTGGACCAGCGCTGACGGATAAGCTATTGCATCTATTCCAGATCATCTGGCAGACAGAAACTGTACCACAAGACTTCAAGGATGCCTCAATTATCCACATGTACAAACACAAAGGAAACCGCCAGGCCTGCGACAATCACCGCGGAATTTCACTACTGTCAATTGCAGGCAAGATCTTGGCCCAAGCCCTTCTGAACCGCCTGAATGCATATCTGGAGCTAGGTCTCCTATCCGAAAGTCAATGCGGTTTCCTCAAAATACGTGGAACCATCGATATGGTTTTTGCTGCTGGACAGCTTCAAGAGAAATGCCAAGAACAAAATACAGACCTATATTCTACATTTATCGACTTGAACAAGGCCTTTGACAGGGTCAATAGAGGTGGCCTGTGGAAAATCATGAAGAAGTACGGATGCCCAGACAGGTTCACCAACATCATCCGTCAGCTGCATGATGGCATGATGGCCCGAATGCAGGACAACGGTCAGTCATCTCAAGCATTCCCCATCACAAACGGTGTAAAGCAGGGTTGTGTTCTTGCTCCCACACTCTTCAGTATTATGTATTCTGCAATGCTGTCTGATGCGTTCAAGGACTCCACCGCGGGCTTGCCAATCCGGTTTCGCACTGATGGATCAGTATTTAACCTTAGGAGGCTTCAAGCTAAAACCAAGGTAAAAAATAACACCATCAACGAGCTTCTGTTTGCAGATGATTGTACCCTCAATGCTCCCTCAGAAGCCGTCATGCAACACAGCGTTGATATCTTCTCTGAGGCCTGCAATAACTTTGACCTCACAATCAACACAAAGCAGACTGAGGTGATGTATCAGCCAGCTCCCAGTAAGCCCAACGTTGAACCCAACATCATCATCAGTGGACAGCGTCTCAACCCGGTGGATAAATTTACTTACTTGGGCAGCACCCTCTCTAGATCTGTCGTCATGGATGACGAAATGAATGGCAGACTTGCAAAAGCCAGTGCCATATTTGGCAGGCTCCGCAGCACTGTTGGGGACAGGAGAGGTATCAGACGAGAAACGAAGATCAAGGTCTATAGTGCAGCAGTCCTCTCGACACTGCTCTAGGGATGTGAAACGTGGACAGTCTACTAGCGTTTCTTGGCAAAGGAAACTCCTCGGCATCAGGTGGCAACACAAAGTCCCCGACACCGAGGTCCTCTATAGAGCGAACCTACCTAGTATCTTCACCACTCTGATGCAGTGTCAGCTCCATTGGATGGGAAACATAGCCCGTATGGAAGACCACCGGCTCCAGAAACAGATCTTCTTCGGAGAACTCACGATAGGCAAGCGCTCCCAAGGAGGTCAAAAAAAGCGTTACAAAGACTTACTGAAAGTGGCACTAAAGGCCTTCAGCATAAACCCAACTCAATGGGTGCAGACAGCCCAGGACAGAGCCAGGTGGAAAGCTTCTGTCAAGAAGGAGGCTAAATCCCATGAAGCTAATAGGATATCCTCAGCTGAGACATGCTGGCTTGCCCGAAAGAGCAACATTAGGTCACCGTCTAAAGCAACTATCCCTGCCCGCGGTGCCAAAGATTATTCCGAGCATGGATCGGTCTAGCAAGCAACCTACGAGCTCACCGTAACCCAACCTCCCTTAACCTTTGCATGATCCGATGGTCCTAGTCGACTTCGACGGACGAACAACAACTGTTTGCCGTTAGAGTGAGTAAATTGGTTCTCATCTGGTTTCATCTCAATGGACGCTGCCATGGTTTGGCTTAAATAGGCACTCCGATTCTCGCTTGCAGGCCGAAGAAAAACGGAGGCTCCGCAGCGCTGATTGCTGTTATCACCTGGCGCTGACCGTTTTCAATAGATGTTGGGATTTAGCATTCTTGTGCGTCATTTCTTAAAATAGATGAACTTCCTTACTTAAATTTGAATCTGCAGTGCATGACCATTATGAGGGTATAAATAAAGTGGAAATCCCATCACACTGAGACTATCAGTTGGAAAGTGGTCATTGGTTAAGTCATTTGGATGTGCTTTTTAAAAATTTTCTTAAACTGTGGTAAAACTTGTAAATTAATAAGTTTCATAGTTTATATATTGTTAAAAAAGGGATCACTTATTTAAAACAAAACAGATTATAGCATGACTTCATGATTGTTTCTGAAGTGTGACAAAAAGTTTAAGGCAACCAAGTGGCTTCCATTTTTTTTCCACCCGATCTACCGGAAGAGGTTAATCTTTAATGTATACAGTGGTTATTATTATTAGAAATGCTTTTCAAACAGCTTATTAAATATTTCCTGAATTTTAACATAGTAGTTTGATAATCTAAACATACATTTGTAATAACAGATTTTTAATAATAGTTTTAATTAAGGCCTTATATAGTTCATATATGAGTAGACTTTGGCTCAATAATACATAAATGATAGGCTATTATTATAATATAGGAAAATGAGATTGAGATGACATGAAAAGAAATTAAGGTAGCCTCTAGTCCTATATAATTAACAACATAAACAACTATAAATGTACATAAATGACAGCTTTTTCAATTGATTCCACACATGAGGACATGCATTGCCAACCCGGAGGAGATCAACAAACAACCCAATGGATATTGACAATGGAGGAAGATGTTTTTAATCTACCAATCGATGAGAATGAAATGTTGCTAGAGCTCCGGAGCCACGAACCATATCCATGATTTTTTGAGACAGTTGCTGCCCTGTCTACAGGATTTGTATTTGTCTTAAACAGTCAGCTTGAGGCGTATATTATCGGGAAACTTGGTAATCCAAAATCAGAATTAATGGCCCTAACCATATCAGCCAGTGTTCATAATATTCATAGTGAGATGGTTTTAGGGATGGTCGATGCTCAATTTAAAAGAACCCCTAATACTTCAACTGGTTTTTTTGATGCTAAGATTAAAGGTCCGGTGAACAAAATCATGGATTGGTTATAACTATTTCAGAAAAAAGAGGGGTTAATTAATTTTGCTGTTGGAGAAGCCAGTAAATCTAGGATGGGGTTAAAGGGTTGGGATAAACAAATGAAGGCTGTTAAGATAGCTCACCCTGTAGTGGTGGGACAGAAGAGGGAACAGGGAGAAAGGAATAAGTTGAAGATGAAAGTTAGACCTTTATTAGAATATGATCGAGGGTTTAATGATGTGTTATTTAATGGTATAAGATAGAATGAAGTTAAGCTTTCCATGATACTCTCTGGTACAATGGACTGCCTTCCTATTAAGATTAGGCACACTTGGGATGTTGATGGGGAGGAGAAGGAGTTTATTGGAGTTGGGTATGTTTTAAGAAATTTGGAAAAATTTTTGTAAGTTGGTATTTTCTAACATCGATAGTAAAGGCATAACATTGTCACATAAACCGACTAATCAAGAATGCTAGGAACATAACACAAACTAAACATCCTTCACTTGAACTTTTTGAAGAAAGATGTTTTTGTAAAACTAAACACATTTTGGATGATACATCCCACCCTCTTCATCACAGATATTTAGGATCAGGATGTTCGGGGCGAATTCTTTCTATCAGGGCGAGGACTGACAGATATAAAAATTCTTTTGTTCCCCAATCTGTACGAATTTACCGGCGTCCTTCCTCTGAAGTCACACATCTGAAGGAGAACTCATAAGTCCCCGATATTTGCCAAGAGAACTCACTGAACGGCTGTTTCAAATAATTTATTATAAATGTCTTGTGTTCAAATTGTTTTATTTTTGTGCTGAAAATGTATAATGCAATAAAAAAACATTCCTATTTATTTGGATCAATAAAAGAACCTTATCTTATCTTATCTTATTTAGTTTTCTGATGTTCTTATGGGAGATTCTCATTTTGTTTAATTGTGTTTAGATTGAAATTTATTTGAATTTTTAAACTTTAAGTTTTAATTTTTAAATATTATGTCTACTTTCAGCTGGACAAGGACACCAGCTAAATTGCATTGGATGTTTTTAAGTTTTGTATTTAAATGTACCAGTACAATAATGTCGACAGAGATGGCGTTTCATTTAATAAATTTTATATAAAATGTTCTGAATTATTTATTTGGTATTTGAATACTTTATTAACTTTAGATAGCCACTGTCTATCTGTATTGCAGATTTAATTGAATTAGCACTATTAGTTTGCAAGTTATGTTTAAAAATGTACATATGTTGACAGATTACATTAAATTTTTAAATTTTGTATTGCATGATTTTAATTTCTTTGTAATATTTGAAAATCCTATTTCATTTGGGTTGTCACTATCTATTTTTACTAATAATTTCATTTCAGTAGCTTTATTAGTTTAAAGGTTATGTATTTAAATGTAAAAATGTCTTGGCCGTGGTAGCTTTTCATGAAATATTTTATCTAATGTCGCATATATTTTTCTGATCTACTAAATTTTATTTGCCATACTTTTAGATGTACACTATATGTTTGTTTTCAAAATTTTATAACAATAGCTTTATTGGTTTAATAATGATCTCTTTTTTTGTAAAATTAAATTTTTCTACAAATGTTTCTATCCACGCCATAAAAATCATATTTTTTAAAAATGTAGTAATTTTAATTCACAATTCCTGTGTTTTTTGTTTTTTTTAAATATTGTATTGTAGCCAAAAAGATACAAACTAAATATTACAAAAAGAGTAATAATTCTATAACAGTTTCAAAAATTAAATACAAAGCTAAATAGTGGGGCAAAATAAATGAATAAAAAATCATAACTTTTCTCCTATAAGTGACAGAAAGATTATCTGAAAGACATCTCTTTCCAATATGCTCCTACTTTGTGTATGAGTATGTCAAATGTATTTGAAAATTTGAGTTGGAGTGCCTAGCTATTATTAGTTTGTACGATAAGCATTGATTATTGATTGGATGACAATAACATGGATTGAATGAAAAGAAAGAAATTGTTATGAATGATTGTAGTTAGTAGATTATTTGTTTTTCAATTTTATTATTACTAATTATTATGTATTTTGATTAGCCATACTCAACATGTAACATACTCTTGTCTTACTCTTGATACTGGCAATGGCATGGGGTTTAGAAAAACAAAAATTATTTTGGAACCAACTAATCTAGACTTGACAAAAGTGGGCGTGGGCTGAATCCATGCCCACGGGCAAGCTCCTAATTCCTAGTCCTATAAATATATTAGTATATATTTATCTAACTAAGCATAATCATCAGAGTGCCAATATAGGTATAAATAAATTATAATAAATGAGAGTTAAGTTACGCCCTGAATCAGGCTAGGCTAGGAGTAAGTGTTAAGACTCACTGGCGTGCCAAATCAACATTAGTCAATGATTAGTCAGAAGCCATTAACCCTCTGGAGATGTAAGGGCCGATCAATCGGCCCAAGGTTGACTAGCAAGAAAGACGTAAGTCCGAACTATCGGCCCGATAAATTGAGCCTCACGATTGGCTGGCTTGGCGTTGTATCAGCGAATCAAAATTATTTTTACGTATTCCTGCACATCCCGGCATTTTAATGGCGGCGTTCGATGAAGGTGAACTCAATTTACTTGTGTGCAGGAATTTTTTTTTGTGTGTAGTTACATCATGAAATTCGAACATGTCTGACAGTGACTCTGATCAAACTGTGCTGTGATTTTGATATTCTAGCAGTGAATCTGACACTGAAACTGATGAAAACAACTAGTATTAGGGGTCCTCAAATGGACAGAGATGAATTTTAAGACAACATAAGTCCTATAAATAAGGCATAAGCACCAAAGTTTAGTACTTTATGCTATTTTTTTACACTAAATATCACTCAAATGTTTATGAGAGAGACCAATAGATATGCAAACAACTTTCTCTGTAACAACATCCAGCCTAAGAGAAGGACCCTAGGTCATAAATGGGGGCCTGTTACTGTTACAGTGTGTCTGTAACAACTGAAAAATAGGGGGGGGGGATGGAAAAAGAGTAGAACCATGTGCCAGATGTATCTGAAGGGCCGCCATGGGCCTTGTCTCCCAAAAACATAAGTGTTAGGACTTATTCAGGCTTCATCCATCAAAAAATTCACGATTCACACAATTGATACAAGTAAGTCATGTTTAGTCTAGGTGTAACAAAAAATTACTTGCATAAATTATGCAAAATAGGGTAGCTCATTTGCATAAACTTTGATATTTCAGTTTGATTTATAAAAATTGTATTAGTTCATTCAATTTCCTACAAGAATATCTATAGTTTTACATGACATATATTAAGGGAATAGTTTATTTTTTATAAAAATTTTTGCAATGCGAGTGCCCAGCTCTAAAAAGGCCTCCGTCTTTTTGGCACATACACCCCGGAAAAGGCTACGTCTCCAGAGGGTTAAGTATAATTAATAATATGACTATGACATGACTAATAATCAGACAGTGATTTTTAGTTTTTAAAGTTCTTACCAGCTAAAATGCCAAGAATGTCAAAGACGATTCTTAACATAAGCTTTTTCCTGTGTGTTGCTTTTGAAAGACTTTTTCGGAGCTTATCCATTATTTATTTTAAGACCTATTTATGTGTCATTAAACACGATTAGTATCAACTATGGACAGGAACTAAAGAAAAAGCCCATGACGCCATTCCTGAGACCGAATTGACTATGACTATACTTAGATTAGACTATCCTATACTATAAATACTAACTAGGCCTATGCCTATTATATTTATAAATTTTGTTTGTAATGGATTTAGGTTTATTGCAGTACTAGCAGTAGACAATTTATATCTTTTTATCATGGAATTTGAATTCGCCTTTATTAATAATTATTATTTAGTTTCTAAAATTGAAGGGCAAAGTTGTATGCTTAACATTAATTAAAATGGTGTCAATTTTGAATTTTTTTTGCCAGAAATGAATTTATATTTTGTGTAATCCCTAATATTAATTAGTGTATTAACTTTATTGTATAATTATTTAATTTAAGCTCAAATTTATCATTAATTTATGAACAATTTCATCACTATACTATGCCACACGCTCTCAACACTTTATATTATATTTATATTATATCAATATCATTAATAGGTACATTTTAATTGATTTTGTTGTTCCCTAATTTATAATTAATTAAGAATTTTTGCCAACACTGCATCGAGTACGTTGTTTTGTGTCTCTCCCCCCTCAACCGGTTTTCCCTAACTTGTGTTTTCCTTTTTATTGTTATAAAATAGTTTCTCCCTACTACTAATGGCATTTCCATTTTGTTGATAGGACGTTATTTATTATATAATATATTTTATTTTTTTTGTGTGTTAAACACAAGTGACATTTTAAGGTTTTCGTGCAGTATTCACCTGGTGAAGGCTGGATGACAAAGCGGGTTGACACTGTCGCTCAAATTATCATGTTTCACCGCGTCTCCTTGTTGGCCGAATAAACGGATGGGTGAGCTCAGATCTACATTTTGGTTTTATGCCCAGGTAAAGAGTTACTCATTTTAAACGGGATTTTTCAAACATTCATTGTTTTAAAAAGTATATAATTCTTATTTAGCCGATGTAAAGATTACAGTTTTAATACTAAAAAGTAGAAAATATAAAATTATTTGAAAAACTTATTTAATTTAAAGAGACTTTCTATCATTTATCAAAGACGAGTTAAAGTTAACCTCACCAGAAAGTAGAAAATAATTTTAAATTTCTTAAAATGCATTACACAAAGACATATTTATAAATCCTTTTTATTAATTTTGCATTTGTTCGTAGGTAGCTGGCAAAATATTCGGACGGCTAAATGACCCACTTCCCGTCAACATATTGAGCTGAAATCTCGCACAGTCTTGATGACGATGAAAACAATCTTATTTTCAGCCCCTCCCTGAAAAATTTGTTTTCCCCGTTTTTCAAGGGAAACATGAAAGGAAATCCCCCATAACTTAGTATAACTGCGACAAATGAAATTCTCTTTAAAGAATATTGCAAGTGCGTTAGGTGCTTAAAATTTTCCTTTGTTTTTCTGAAATAATTATGCATTGTAAAACTGGATTGGGTCATTAGAATATTAATAAAGTTCAGAAAGGTGGGGGGAAAAATAGTGCGGTATGCCAGTCTTGGGGGCGGTGCTCCAATTGGGATTCTTATAATTATAAGTGAGCGTGACTTGTACTTGTATCCATGATGTGTTAATTTTTTCAGCGCCTCCCCCCCCTCCCCTTTCTTGATATTACATTTTATAAGGGATTTATAGTATACGAAAAACTTTGTTTTTTAGGGATTGTTTAATTTAAAACTAAGTTTTAACAAACCTAATCACAAACCCACCTCAAGTTTTTAAATTACACATTCAATTCATTCATAGTGTTATAGTAGACAGTTGAAGGAGTATGGTATGGGCTAATGAAATTTACATAGTTCATCCATCGCCCTCAACCAATAATTAAATCTTCTTTTAAATACAATGCTGATCTTAACTCATTTTGTAACAAAAATGTAACAAATAAACTAGGCCTACTTATTCCACTGTTTAGGGCAACATTTTCGGAGTAAGAAGCCATTTTTTAAGTTTAGGAAAACATTTTGAGAGATGCAGGTAGATACTTTGAAATTTCCCTCCGATTCGACGCCTCACTCCCTGGAAGGATTTCATGTTTATTTCACCCTCTGATGGCTATGGATTCCAAACAAAGTTTGTTTTACCATTTGCCATTATTATATTGTTTGTAGGCCCTACTTAATTTTAGCCGGGGCTAATTCTATCACAAAAGAAAAAGTACTTGAACTTTCGTCATTTTTATATGGGTCATATTTGGAGAAGTTTGTATTCTCCCCCATGCTGACTAATCTTGTATAGGAGTATTAGGAGCATCCTCTTTCTTGGTTCTATAGCGTTAACGGTTGTAGGGGTTAACTTTTTTCCAAACTGGCCCTGGGTGCCTTCTTTTTAAGAATTATACCTTAGGTACCAAAGCCATAAAATACTTATTTAGCTAACATTACATAACTTATTATCAAGGTTACTTCTGGAGTAAGCTTACACATAGCCTACCTTACACTTACTTACACAAAACAAATAAGGAAAGGATGTGTTAATGTATGCATGGGTGTATGTGTGGGTGTGTCTTAATAAATTAGACATTTTTGCAAATCATCCCTGTGAATTGTAAATGTAATGCTCTCAATGTATAGTACAATTGTTTTTAAGTTCAGTCTTTACTTTAACTAACTTAGTAATAATAATAACGAAACGAAATACTGGATCCTAACACAAGAGCTGGTCCAGAAAAATCTCCAGAATACACAATTGCAATGGACTGTGTTGGACTTCATAATTTATGGTCACATTTGTGACTACCAAATTCTAATCAAGTATTTACTGTAGACTAATCAAATTCTAATCAAGTAATTACTGTAGACTAAAAAACAAGAATCCAAAAGATCAACAGGTTTTGTCTTGAAAATTTAATCAACATTCTCATCTCAATGTTACCAGAGAGCTACTCATAAAGACAAATGTGTTACTGAGCACTGCTCGTGGCAAAGCTATACACATAAGTGAGACAATGATACACCAAAACTTTTTAACTATTTGTCACCGTCAAAACTGTCAAACCAAAGGAATAAAATATGAAATAATTCAATAATTACTACTTTTTTTTAAAAAACAAAAATCATTTTCTCCTTTACACACTTCAGCTAGTACAAGATGACCTTCCATTTATATAATAAAGAGAATGATTTAATTTGTTAATTAAAAGGAAACATTGGCACTAGAAAATCAACAAGTGCTGTTATTCGTAAATCTTAACAGGTGCATCCACCAGCTTGAACCAGTAACCACATTCACAGCGTTTAGGCTCCCCTTTGTGTACATACATCCAGTTTATGGTCAGTGCATCTTCTTCACCTGTTGAGAGCAAGTGTTGCAGAACTAAGAAATGCATAACTGACTTAAAAGAAGGAAAGTGGTAAGACCATTATTAATTGAAGTTACAAAATTTAACACAATCACTTCATGGAAAAATAAAAAGTTAATTTGACCATTTTTATTTTTCCAAAAATATTGTTGGCCTACATGAGTTGGTTTTTACACATAAGAAATTACTGTAATTTCTTGTACTGGTATATCTTTTGGATAGTAAATATCAATTTCTTTCTAGGAATTGTCTCATCTTTAAAACTGTTAGTGTTTTTGTACCAGAAAATGCTTGAGATGAAAAAAAGTTAACTAGAATCTAAAATACAGCACGACAACAAGGCACTTACATATGCAGCCTATCATCCTCCTTTGGTTTACAGATTTTATAACAGTTGGTTTGTCAAATGTGCCCTTTGTTGCTTTAAGTACTTTCATCTCAAATGGGTCCTTTCAACAAAGAAAAACACAAAGCGTTTAAATCAGAAACCTAAGAACCATTCAAGTGTCACACACAATGCTGATAAAAGTCTTCATTCAAATTGACATATAACCAAAGATGGACCTTAATTTCAAATACTCACATCATCGCCAGCCTGATGTGCTAAAAGTTCATGGCGCTCCAGCCCAACAGCATGTCCTAAGTTGTCAGGTAACTCAATTTCATCGGAGACTGAAATGTAAATAATTCAAGGTAAGGTAAATGACATTCTTAATTATTTATGGCATATGAAATGTAAATAATTTTAAATAAAAAAAAAAACTGACTGGTTGCAGGTTAAAGAAGTCTGAAAATACTGAATAGGAAAGGTGTTAGCCCTTAATTTATGGAAGGATGACATTTTTGTACACAACAACTAGGGATTAACAATTTTTTTTTAACCAATTTTAATCAGAGGCAAGGAATTTTTTTATTTAATTACAGACAAAATTAATTTAATATATTCATGGAACATTTTCATATTTATTTACTGCATTCAATTTATTGCTGAACAGTTTGCACCTTAATGTAAAGGAAGAGAATATTACTTTTACAGTATCAAATGTCATACTGTTCCTGTGACAAGCACCACATTTCTATCCCATTTTAAACTCACAATGCTTTCTAAGAAAAATATAAAGACAGAATACTATGTATTTAAGAAAAACATCATCAGCAAACCATTCCAACCTAACACACAGTCTGTGATGAAATTTAGCTGGACATTTAAATTACAATACAGTGATATATTTAGAATACCGCTCTAGAACGCACCCCCTCCCAATCACTTTTCTGGTTGATTTTTAGTTATTCTCCGTTATCAGGAAAATCTAACCTGGTAAGTTGTTTAAGCATTTGATTTCAAACCTTTTATTTTGATAAATTTTAACATCATGTACCTTGTATTTAAAGTTTATTATGTATTATAACTCTCAAAAGACGAGAGATTGAAAAATCGGTCATATCTCACAATTGAAAAAAAAAACAGCCCCAAAATATATACAAAATGTATATTAAAATGCGAAAATAAAGATTTACTAATTCGGCATGTTAAATTTCTATTTGGCAATAAAGAAAAATCATTTATACTTCTAGTTCTCAAAGCAATCTGGTAGCAACTTGTCCATTCATGAATTTCCTTTTCAGTGTTTAATATGTTTTGCCACAAGACTGTATAATATTATTATGATGATACTTTACAGTATTCTCTGTATCAGAAACTTCTGAAGTGCTATCTTAATAAAAAATATTCCTCTAAGGAAGAATTATTGTCCATTTCAAGCTTATAACCAGAATCAGGCTCCATGAAAATGCTTAGTGTGTAGTATTAGTGAACCAGTCAAGTTTGCTTATAATCAGGGGTGCCACTCACTGAAAGCTGTGAACCCTGAAATCCCTTTCTAAAAATTTCTTGAAACCTGAAACTTCATTTACAAATTTTTCAATCCCTGAAACTTAATGAAACTCAAAATTCCTGATTATCGCAATGCAGCATTTTGTTGATTAATATAAAAACAAGCATGAAATTATCAAATAAAACATTGAGATACATCACAAATGAACAAAATAAAGCAATTAAGGTGTATACATGTAAACATTTATTAATACTTATTAAATTTACAGCAATAGCAATTTTTCAATTTCTTTAGACTTGAAAAAAGTATCTTTTCATATATGGAGTTAATGTTCTCTTCTTTATGATGAAAATGGATAGTTTGAATCAACACACTTTAGTGTCTTATACTATCTCCCAAGTGTGAGAGTTTCATAGTTTGACACATAAATTTCATAAATTGAGAAGTTACAAAAGTGGACACCTAAGATGGTTGATAAAGCTGGTATCATCAGATGATTGACTCAGACATTTTCCCCTTGAATACTTGATATCAATATTTCCAGCATAGTATTCATTGATGGCTTATTCAATCATGATTGTCAATTGCTATACTGTACTGTAACTGTAATGCCCATCAGTTCTTTAAAGTTAAAGGAACTGTTAACTGTTGGGCATTACATATTTTTATTGAGCCTAGATCCTGAATAGTGAAACAAAATAAAATATATTATCATATTAGATTTATAGTTTATAGTAAGGCATACATAATAATATATTTTTATTGAGCCTAGATCCTGAATAGTGAAACAAAATAAAATATATTATCATATTAGATTTATAGTTTATAGTAAGGCATACATAATAATAATATCGACTATATTATACCAGTATTTAACTACGGCACTACTGCTACGGTAATACAGAGCATTATGAACACTAGTAATCCAGAGTCAGAACACGGGAGTGCATAACTAATAAATAAAAACTAACTAAATACAGTTATGTCAGGCTCACTACAGAACGGATAAAAAATAACTTAATCATATTGGCCTATTTAAAATGAGAAGGCTTACTCCGTAATTAAATGTCAAGTGAACTTAAGAAGTCTTTTTAAAAAAGTTAAACGCCGCCTAGCTCTTCTAATAAAAAAAAAATACAAGTCGCCTGCTAACAGTAAGAAGCTACATAACAACGTACGCTAAGCTTAGTCTTGTTAGACAGCGCTCGGATGTGTAGTTTTCTTTAATGATAATGGTTACCCAACAATTAAAAACTAAATTAAAAAGATATTTACTAAATTTTACACTTTGCTTACCCAAACACTTCAAATATCTCTTGATCGGCGACGTGAACAGAAAATAAATATTTCTGGTCTATCGAAGTAGTACGGTACTCGAAACGCGTAGTGTAAAGCGCATGCGCAAGGGGAAACCACTAGCTCTCTGGCAACAGAAAGGCTAAAAATAGACGAGATCGGTGATTAACGTCCATTTTCAGGAATTTTCCTGGTTTTTCGCGAATTCTGTTGCACGTTGATTCTTTAAAAAAAAACAAAAACAGACAGAATCCGTATTTGAATAAATTGAACTGGCGAACCCGGAAAGAGAGAATATAAAAACTCGCGAATCCGGAACTGAAAAATATTTAGCCTCACGAATCCGGAATTCCGGGATAACCCGGAAAAGTGGCACCCCTGCTTATAATCTTGTCTTAAAATGATTCATTTTAAACGTCTTATAATTATTTAGATGTTTAAGGATTTAACATTAACGAATAACAGTGATAGCAGCCATTTACGGCTTCTCGATCAAAATAAAAAAATAATGATAATTTCATACCCCCCACTTATTCGGGGGTTGCATAATTTTTTATCGAGAGCTCAACGATAATAACTCAAAAAATGAAAAAAAACTCTTACAATGAATGTAGATTAGGGAGCACTAAACCTTATTTTGGTGGCTTTACTAGTAAAAAAGTATTTATGCGATTTATATACTAACCGTGTCATCATAATAATACTGCCTGTGATGCAAAAAAAATATCGTAGCATAAATCAATATATGACCGGAACACAAAAACTGATATGTCAGTGATGAGGAAAGCAATTATTTAATAAACAAAGGTGACGTAGTCTGCAATTTTCCAATGATACAGTGTTGCTAAACGCCATATTGCAGAACATGTTTTTTCTACATTTTAGGACATGCGCAGAACGGTGCGTGGACAAGTATTGTTATCCCTAATCCAAGTAAGGCTATTACCATTACAAAGAGAATTATTATATTGTAAACAATCAGCTGTGTTTCCTTTTCATTGAAAAAAAAGTAATTTTCACAGATTGTTTTCTATTTTGAAATCTTTTTAATACACTGTAAATGTTGTATTTGAGCTAAACTAATAAACATTTTAAAATAAATATTTATTGACAGTGGCTGACAGCATCTACGATAGGCAGATATCAATGGATTATGATGAAAATGACTGTGGGACTCTTAATTAAGAGCATTTCTGCATTTATAACAGAGGTACAAATCATATAGCTTTTTGATTTTAAAAACAAGAGAAGATATAAAGAGATTTCAAAAGCAAATAGACTTTTCAAATTATATTTTACTACAGATTCGTTTGCGTGTTAGTAAGCAGTATGTGTAGCACAATGGACCGAAGAAACTTGCCGTTTTCAAAAATTGGTATGGTACCGGTATAAGATCATTGAAGAGTAGTTTTATCTACTAAGTGAATTTAATGTGAATGCGGGACTTATTCAAGCTCTTAATTTTAAAAGACTGTGGTCCAGGAAATCCTTACATGATGGACTAAGAGCAAGGCCATTATAACGAGGGAAATATTCAAGGCACCATTGAGCTTCATAAAAGTTTCTGATACTGAAAATAAAGGAGACTTGCTGTGCAAAATAGGGAGACTCTTATGTATCTCAATACAAAATACAAAGAACCTTATCAGCATCAAGAAAATCTAGCAATTAATGAACAATTTATCGAACATATGACATCTTTGATGATGTACCCGGAAGATGATTTTCCGATTACACATGTAGACAAAGATAATTCCAATTATTTTAATAGTGGATCAGAAACCGAATGTTCAAACCATTAACCTAGGCCTAGAACCAGTATGCGTTGCAGCAACACTATGTTGCAGATGATTTTGTACAAAAAAATGATTGGATATTGTTCTATATATGTTTTCTTTTATTTCATTTTATGGATTAAATATTTATATAACAGCTATTTAAATTTTATCTGTTTCATGCTATTTAGTAATGTTTATATTGTTTATGTCATGCTTTGTTACTTGAACATAATTATAGGTATCAGAAGAATTTTTAAAAAAAAAAATTATTAATAACTAAAACATATACAAGTAATACATTTTCTGAAAGATACATAAATAAGTTATCATATTATATAAAGATTATAATAATATGGCTTTAAAAAATTGTAGTTTAGGGTACTTGAAAAAAACAACAAATTTCATTATTTTCTTTATTCTTGGTCACTCCAAAGAGAGGGTCACGGTCAGCGAGTATAAAATATTAAAAAATAGCCAGTATGATTCCCCACTCAGTCTACTTTCAATAAATATATACATTATGGGGTCTAGGGGTATTTGCATGTGAAAAATCACCTTTTTCAAAGGCACCCAAAAAACTCAAAATTCCCCAACAGTTCAGAAACATAACATAGACACTTCGTGGGTTAACAGCTGGATTGAGGATCATTTCCCTGAGGCCAGATTCCAAGGACTCCGCCCAATAAACATCCAAAAAGAACAAGCATTTAGTCTGCATTGATAGGACTGTGTTGGAAGGACTCTTACATCCACAACACACCACTGGGAAGTCCACATATCACAACATGCAAGGGAAAGGCTACTCCACAATTTACTGCTGTGGCATCCATTTTCATTCCCACCCTGCGAAGCTCATGTGAAGTTTACTACCAAGCTTAGGTAATGCAACAATGAGATAAATTGATATACAATCTTTTAAAATTAATGTAGGTGACATTGATGCTATTTTTGTTAAAGACAACTTTGAATGGGAAATGAAAATTAGTGTTAATGCTAGCGGCCATCTGGATGAGAGTCAACTTGTGTTTCAGAGATTATAATTGAAGTTTTTCTACCTTTTTTTCATGGAGTTTTTCTTGAACTCTCCTCTGCAAATTATTGTTATTTTAGTTTATTTTATAGTTCACTTTTTTTTTTTTTTTTTTTGGTTTTTTTTTTATCTTTCTTTTGTAAATTATTTTTATTTTTGTTTTTTTTATTGTTCATTTTTTTTTTTTTTTTTTAAACTGAAGAAGGCTTTCTGCCAACACATCAGTTGTTTCACTGTGTCCATTTGTAGGTTTCCCTTAACTTTGCTAATTATTTCCTAATAAGTAACCAGGTTCAAGCGCCCCCCCCCCATACATTTTTTTATGGTGATTAATAACTCCCCAGACCCCACTTCCACTCAAAAGCCATTGGTGCCTCATAATCTGCCCTACAGGCTTATAAAAATGACAGTTTAGTAGGCACTGATCACTAATTTTGGTTCCAATAGATACACAGTACTTTGCCTACTCCCTTTCACAATGCAAAGTCAGCAGTTGTCCAAAAATGCTGCCCCTTCATATAAAGAGGGGATGACAACCCCCGTTTCTACATCACTGGTAAAGGCACATCTATAGTGCTTTGCACCAGGGGACAATATTTATTTTTACCCACCCCCACTCAATTCTGAAACCCATTATTTTCACCCATTAAATACCATCAGAGCCCTTACTATTTGGCATGCAGGGGTTATCTGTCCACCCACCCTGCTCACTTAAAATACCTCCACTCCCCAGAGGAAATTGAAAGAAACACTGCATAAAGACCTGGGCGGGTTTACACACAGTCTCACATATAAATTGATGTGTGGTGGGCAGAGACACTTTTGAGACTTCATCCTTGGCAGCATTCAGTCAAGGTACAACACTGCTATACACGCCACTCCCAAAATTATCCACATCCTTGACTTTGAGTCAACTTTTTGTTAAATATCACGAATGAGATATTAAAGTTTTTTGTTTCACGCTTTTGTTGCTTATTTACTGACATTGTACTTTTTAGATTTACATGCATTACTGCTGTCATCAAAAGACCATAGTCTCTCAAAATCCTGCACTTTGAGGGTCAATAGTTTTCTCTAATTCCTTTACTATAACTATAACTTGCTATGTATGGAGATGCCCATCAGCACTTAACTGGCATCTGTCAATCACAATGTGACTAAGGTGTAAACTTTCGCAGGAAGAAATCGGAAGGCCTGGGATTATTCTTCTAGAATCATAAGTTGATTCCCTAAAGCAAATAGCCATCTCCACACCGCTGGATAACCCAAGTCCAAATGAATCCTATTTCTGTCTTGAACTACTTAAACCTATGAAGGCCAGGGTATGTTTACTGTTTACTCTTAATTATTAGTCTTAATAATAATAAATCTACAATCAAATTTATTTCTAAAATTAGTCTAAAATTTTATAATTTTTTTACATTTTTAATTATTTCTAAGGTTAAACAATTAAACTGAAAAGTAAATATTTATCTCTAAATTTTAATTGATGATTTTGACTAGTATAAAATTCTCAAACAAATGCCTACGTGACTACAATTATATGCAAGCAATTTAATACCGGTATATAATCGGGCGGACACTTGACAAAGGTCAACACTAATATTCATAAAATTTTCATTTTTGTTCGCAAAATTTCTAAGAACGAGACACTTACGAACTTTTCCTTTATGTATGTCGACAGGTTTTGATGGTGGTCCATGCCCACATCGAACAGATGCCACAGAAATGGAGCGTTTTAAAAGGCAAGAAGTTGTCCTCCACAACGAAACAGCCATGTTGAATGTTGATTCTTGATAGCCTCAAGTGACTGGTCCAGATTTTTAACTATATGGTAGGATGTGCTAATTTTTTTTTTTTATTATCAAAAAAGAATTATTGAAAGGGTAGAAAAATGTTTTCATTTTTTATAAAATAATATTATAAGTAGCTTGTCAGAAAATGATTATTAATAACTGTTTTATAATCAGTTACAAAAATCGATTTCTATGATCCAGTTTTGTTGAATTTCTATATATTCAAATCTATTTTGTAATGTATGAACGTAATATTCTTATAATTAGCAAATGATTTACATAAACGTGAGTTATTTGATTTCATTAACTAATTATAAAAAGTGTTGGAGTGCAATAAAGCTTCAAAAAGTAGATTAATAAGACACTAAAAATTTTGACAATATAACAATATAAGTTACACTTTAATAATAATTATACATTATACAATTTAAGTTATTTGATTTCATTTAATTTTCTTATTTAGGTAGTTGCCAAAGCTGAAGAAGTGACTTAATAACTATCGAGATTTTGTCTACTTTCGATTTTGAATTAATTTCTTTTTCTTCATGTATGCCATTGCAAATAATTATATGCTTATTTCAGTTTAAGTTATAGAAATAGTTTATTTTTTACGCTATAATATTATTATTTGAATATGCGTAAATAAATGTATGTTAGAAACAAATGACTGAGTTTTGAACTTTGTTTACTAAGGTATCATCATAGATTTTTAAAAAAATATCCATTTGTACCCTTCTCTTATGTGGAAGAACAGATAGTTTGGGATTTCATCAAAATGTCTGGACTTGCTGAAATCTTGTTGCAAGAAATTGAAAAGAATGGGAGCATTCAATCTCTTGAATTTTCTGAGAGACAAGGTTTAAATCATCAAAACATCGTTGGCGCCATTAAAAGTTTGGGATCTTTGGGCAGTGTAAGTAACTAATAAGTATGCTTTTAAAGTTTTATTATGTAAAAATCAAATCAATATTGTATGTAGTATGTAGGCACTTGAATACAAATTTTTTTTAAAATTGAAATAATTTTTTTTAATAACACAGTTAGTTAGAGCAAATTAAAAAATGAAACCAGAATCAACTTATTAGCTTAAGTAATTTTTGAGCTATGAATTTTTAAAGTGTGAGTGCGTTTGGCTTTGGTATTTTTTACTATGGACGAAACCACCACGACCACATCTTGTGACCTCATTCCGCTGATCGCGTCATGTGCAATGACTATATACTTTATATAAGGCAACGCATCGCCTTATCACTAAAATACTGTTTAGGGTTGACTTAGTTTAAACTTTCAACTTTGGCACATGAATAATTAATTAAAGCTTTCCCTGACCAATAGTATAGTAGTTTTTGCACACTGCAAACTCTTATTCTTATGAATGAAACTCTGAGGTAGTACTAGGATACAGCCATTATGCAAGTGGCTGTGAATGGTTGCCAATGACAACGTGTTGCACACTGTAAATTCTGATAATTTATAATATGGATTCTACCGGGTTGTTAAAGCTCAAATTAAAACTTTCCAGTTTAAATGCCTTCAAAATGCATTCTGAAACACAAGTTATCAAATATTTTGATGTAAATAGTGGTAATAAATTAATATTTCCTAAGTATCAGCAACTTCCGCCATTAAAAAAGGGGGCGTGGCCCACCCCATGGCGAAATTAGGTTGAGCGAACTGCATGACCTGCTGCGAACGCATAGAAACATGGCGTCTCTCGTAAGACACTTATCGCTGTAAAAATTGGCATACATGTAGATCAATACATTCCCCAGATGCAAAAAAAATTTGGTAGTGACAAATCTTTTCCTTCGACTTAATTTCAATGATGAAAGTTGCCTTATATTTACCAAGGATTTTCTCAAAGCTGACTGATTGTAAATGAAAAAGAAATTGATTAAAATGTAGGCCAAGATGTCTACCTAATTATAAGGCCAAAAACGGAACTCAAATATATATCGAAAGTACTAATTTAATAATAAATAGACACACACATCGGAAAATTAAAAACTCGGATTTTTCTGCGCCGATTTCTATTTCCGATACACAAAGTAGTAGTCTCCCTTGTTTCATCGAAGTATCTAAATATTGCCAGTTTTTGCTACGTACGCCATACACTTAGATTAGACTTTCAGTGAGTTCTAGTACATTTCAGTTTCTTGTACTAAGACTCGACTAAGAGAGATAGTTAGTTCAACGGAACATTAGGCACTTCGGTAAAGCAAGGGAGACTACTTCAAAATTTGTTTGGGAGTTGGCGTAGGAGAATCAAAGTTTTTAATTTGCGGACTTTGATGCTTTTTATTTAATTAGGTACTTTGACATAAATTTTAATTATTGGCCTATTGTAGGTGCTTCGGTAAAGCAAGGGACACTCCTAGAAAATTTGGCTAATGCGAAGAGATAGAACCCTGACATCATTTGCATGTTTTGTCCATGGTTTCGATAGGGTCAAAACCCTGGTTCCGATAGGTCTAAACCCTGGTTCCGATAGGGTCAAAACCCAGGTTAGGGATAAGTTTAGGGTTCAGGTTAGGTTTAGGGATGGATTTAGGATTCAGGTTAGGTTTTGGGATAAATTTAGGTCATAAGTTCACCATGATAAAAAAACACAGTGCTATCTCTTCACATTTATCAAAAATGCGCAATAGTGAATAGAATCAGAGTTTTTAATTTTTTTTATGTGCATGTAATTTTAATAATACATGAGCCCTTTTGACCCATAACTAAGGTCTGACTCCGCCCATTCACATTAGGGCTTAGGAGAAATGTTGATCTACATGCCCATTGAGTTTTTTTGTTCTTTAAATCAACTTTAAGTGAGGAAAATCGTATGTCAGTATAAGGCATCTTTCCCTCAATATTTCTTTATGAAATTCAAAGATAAGGTCTTTCATATTAAAACTGGTACATCATTGCATATTGATGTGCATGTGTACCAATTTTCATTGATGTAGATAGTGTCCGATGTTCATTACGCTTGTCCTAGTAACCTGCATTATCATAAAGTCACTCAGCCTAATTTCGACATGGCGTGGGCCACACCCCCTTTTTAATGTAAATAGGAAATCTTTAATTATAACCACTATTTACATCAAAATATTTGATAAACTATGTTTTAGAATGAACTTAAATGTTATTGAAAGAATAATATTTTAATTTGGATTAAAAAAACCGGTAGACTCCATATTATAAATGATCATAATTAGCCTTGTGCAAAATGTCACGCTATGGGCGGCCTTTTACAGTCACTTACATAATGGCTATAGCATAGTTCTATCTCAGAGTTTCATTCATAAAAGTTTGCCGTGTGCAAAAGCTATTAAACCAGTGGTCAGGGAAAACTTTAATTAATTAGTCATGTGCCACAGTTGAAAGTTCAAAATAAGTAGTTCCAAACAGTATTTTAGTAATTAGGGTATTTGTTGCCTTATATAGACTATAGAGCATATATAGACCACATGAGAGTTTCGTGGTCTCTACATTAATAATAAGTAATGAAAGGACTATTGCCTATTGGCCAATTGAGACAATTCGCGCCATGATGTCATTTATGTGTTAATTTAAGAATCTGTTTTGGAGTCTCTCCCCTTTTTTATTTTTGGAGAATTATTTTTTATCTGTTATTATTAATGCGCTGAAGGAATGTTTAGTAAAATATCTTTTTTGTTGCTGTTTTTTTTCTGAGTTTCTTTTCATATAAATTTCAATTTAAAAGGTCAGCTTTCTTACCAAAGTGTGTAACTGTAGCCATAGCAGCACTTGTCTTTTTGTTGAAGGTTAGGTATAGGTAGGTACTCAAATACTCGCTTTGCGGGCAGTTGGAAGACGCGGGCTACTTGCCGCCTATCGTTGTGATCAGCTGGCGTTGACCGTTTTCAAAATAACACCAAGCTGAGTAGTGTCTGAAATTTTTCTTCCAGCCTAGTTAAGCATTGAACTATACTTACAAGGAACTAAAAATTTATTTTTATAACATTTTAGATTATCAAGTTTGAAGAGGTTCAAAATACAAGATGGGTCCTTACGGAAGAAGGAAATTCTTTTCTTCAAAATGGAAGTCATGAAGCTAGAGTGTTTTATGCAGTCCCTAAAGAAGGAATAGCTCAATCGCAACTAATGGTACTGTCTTTATTTACTAAAACATATTCTGATGGATTCATATTATTTTATATGTTATTGCAAAGAAATGTATCTCCTATACCAGTGGTTCTAAAGCTATGAGCAACTGCTTCCTTATTGGGGTGCTGCAAAATTTTTGTAAAATTTCATAATTTATTTTTTCATTTCCAAATGAATGTGGTATGACACCACTTATGGCAATGCAAACCAAAAATTCATTTGATAAGCCTTTGCAGATGGCTAGTTTTTTTATGGCACTTTTTATTTATTTCTATTTAAGACTTAAATTATTAATTTGCTATTTCAAAATGTACTTGTTTGAATTCGTGCGATTCAACAAGTGTGCCCAGAATTGAGAAAGTTAGAAATGTACAGAATAGTGAAGTCCAAAATATATTGATGAAATTTTTAGATAACTGTCTAGTAGTTACTTTTACAAATCTTTATTCTCAAAAAATTATCTGATAAATAAATTGTTGATCTTATAGGCTAATGTTCCAAATGCCAAAGTTGGGTTCAGCAAGGCCATGTCTGCAGGATGGATTAAAGTTGACAAAAGTCAAGAAGGGGGACCCAGAGTTTTAAGACAGGTATTAACTATAATTTTTCCTTCATTAAAACCACTGTTGAAACTTCCAACTAAAAAATGGAAACTTTTACGATTGTTTAACACATTTTTAAAATGTTAAATTCCCCTAAAATTGTGAACCCTATTTTGTGAATTGTGGGTTCCATTTATTCATAAACAAAATCATTTCTCTATCCTCTGACTGCTGCAAATGAATAGGTATAAAGATTAATGCAATGGAAACTCATGTATCCAAACTTTGTGGTATCAGGACTTATCTTTTTTTTACCAAGCAATGTAGAATCATGTTCTGCAAGGGATGATCACAATAATATTTCATTTGGCGCAAGGAAATATATGTCATTGCACAAGGCTTATATAGAAAACTATGATAATTGTTGATACAATTTCATGGTAGTTACTAATAAAGTTCAATACTCGGAGGTCGAGATTCCATCTCTTAGGACCTCTGGCCGCAAAACATAGCCTAGTAGTCCCTGGGGACTCCGGCCATGCAACTCGGCCTTGAGTAGCGGGGTTTTGGGAAGGTTTCTTCCACTCATGAGGGAGCAGTTTTGCGTCACAGTCCCCCTTGCCCATTGAGTCTTACGGTCGGGGCGTAGAGTTGGAACAGCTTTGCTTCCTCTCCAGAGATGGCGTTGAGTTGCCACCACCACCGCCCAGGGAGCTGTACGTTCCTTGGTGCGGGACGGCTTTGCTTCCTCTCCGGGAGTACTCACGAGCTTAACTTTCTCCCACCACTCCTGAGAGTTGTGCGAGCATTTGGTTCCCAACTAATTGTTTTACTCCGGGGAGGCGTTGCGTTGCCTCAAACCCGCTATCCGGGAGTGGTTCGGTCTGGACTGTGAAGGGTCAAAACGGCTTTACTTCCTCTCCGGGGGAGGCGTTGCGTTACCTCAACCCACTGTTCCGGGAGTGGTTCGGTCTGGACGTGGCGGGGATGAAGCGGTCGCCTAGGGGCGGCTTTCTCAGGGCCGCGTCTTTTAAATCATTGACAAGGGTTTGGGCAGCCACCCACTGCCTCATACCCATCAACGGCAACAAGTAATCATGTTAGCGCTTAAACTTCCGTTGCGTTGGAAGTCATGCGTTTTGCCTGGGATCTTTTAGCTTCAGAAGGAGAACTCCCCCCTACTAGTCAGGCAAGGATTTTCCAGAGGTCCACCCTTGCCCGCCTACATGGTAGTTACTAAAATTGTATATATGCTGTTAGTTATTGATTACCTGAAATTTGTTTTTTATTTGACATACTACACCTGGTAACAATTGGTGGGGAAAATAGAAATTCTACTCTGTATTTCATGCTTTTTGCCTTGTCTATTCTGCCTGTATGTTTATATATTATTGTTACACTTTGTTTAACAGCTGTACCTTTCAAAACCAGTGGATGTGCTCAATTTTTTTATGAACTGGATGTCTTAATCTTTATCTACAGGTTGAAAACATAGATGATTCAGTTAAAGAATGCCTAGACAAAATATCAAGATTAGGGATTAACGCTGTAACGGATTCTCAGACAAATGATTATAAAAAACGAAAATTGATTGCACAAGTGTGAGTAAATGTTTCAGGGCGCCCGGTGTTGTGTTAACAATTTTTTAAAAGTCATGCTTATTTTTATATAGCTTTAGTGTACATATAGTACATTCTTTTGGGAAAACAATGTGTATTATTTAAAATATTTGTTTGACAGGAAAGAAACCAGCTATATTGTAACAAAAGGAGAAAACTTCACAACAACAGTAAGCAAAGCTCAGATTGACCTTACCCCTGAAATGATTTCCAGTGGAAGTTGGAAGACAACAGAGTTTAAACCTTACAACTTCAAAGCGCTGGGGGTACCTGCCACCAGAGGCCACCTGCACCCTTTGTTGAAAGTCAGAGAGCAGTTTCGTCAAATCTTCCTAGAGATGGGGTATATTTACTTTTTTTAAAAATCTCATTACTTTTAAATAAATCTATTTGTTTTTACAAGCTCTGTTTTTATACTAAGTATATATAGTTTTTGTTAGTTTAAACAAAAATGTTCTTTCTGGCATATCATCTCTCTATGAGAGAAATGTTGAAAAGGGAAAAGAAATAGAGTGAATGTAAAGGGACAAAGAGAGAATAAAAGATTGAGAATAGCATAATCTTTTCACATAACCAGTCCACCACCCAAAATGATGAATTTTTCAGGTCTTGCCAGCATTTCCAATTCTTAAGGTTAAGAAATCGGCTCCACTGCTTAATCAACAGTTACTGGCTCAGACAAAGTAGCTATTGTCTGCGTTTCACTATTGCATTTTGGTAGTACTGTTTGCATCCACCTTCTGGAATCTCTAAATTTATGGCAGGCTTTGAGAGTCTTACATATTTTATGTCTTGTTACTTTTAATCCAGATTTACAGAGATGCCTACCAACAACTACGTTGAGTCTAGTTTTTGGAATTTCGATGCACTCTTCCAGCCACAGCAGCATCCTGCTAGAGATGCTCATGATACGTTCTTCCTCTTGGGTAAGTTTTGTTTGAATTTAAAGAGTAAAGAGGACACACCATATATTATTAGAAATATGCATTTGAATCACTTTGTGAGAAATCAAATGCTCAAGACATTAATTGTGTTGAAATGTCTTTATTAAAAGTTTGTGTAGCTCATTATCATAAATGCAGCAGGAGAATTTAATGGCAATCCAAGCTATCTGCATATTTTTGCATTAAACTTCCTGTGCATGTATGTGCTGTCATTTTTAAACCATATTTGTTAAAATACATTAAAAACAGAATCTGTCCAATAATCATGCATAATTACAAAGAGTAAATGAATTTGCTGATTGAGTTGTAAGTATGATTCAGTTTCTTGAGGCATTCATGACTTTAGATGCTTTGAACTCTAGAGTTTTGCCATCATTTATATTCAGAGCCAGCAACTGCCAGTGCATTCCCCATGGAATATCTGGAGCGGGTGAAAGATACCCACACCAATGGCGGCTATGGGTCACAGGGATACAAGTATGACTGGAAAGTAGAAGAAGCTGAAAAAAACATTTTGCGTACTCATACCACAGCAGTTAGTGCAAGAATGTTGTACAAACTGGCTCAGGAGGTGAGCTCTATTTTATAATTAAGAAATACAAAATGACATTTTAATTTATACTTAAACTTCAATGTTTCCATTTTAACTTATGTTTGGGAGTGAAACAGTAACAGACCTGTTTACCTTCAAACTCTTAAAATCGTACAAGATCGTCACAAAATCATTCAATACATTATCTTAATAGTAAAAAATAAACATACAGTAATTTGATGTATACACCTCAAAATCGTACATTGTATGCTAAAATTGTAAGAGTAAACAGGTCTGCAGTAATGGTAATACATTCCGCCTTTGAAGGCACTAGTATTTTCACTGTAGTGCTGTTTAAATTTTTGAATATTTCCAGATTTTGGGGGTTAAATTTGAATTTTATTTGTTACTTTATAAAAAAAACTGGACATGTGATTTAAAATTATTTTATTTTCCTAATGAAATTTTTAATACTATGAAAAGTAATTTCAAGCTTTGTAATATTATAAAAGAAATTATTGAAATTCTGCAACATTTAATTCATATCTCATATCTGCTTCCTTGTTACATTCTCCCAATAAATTTCCAAATAATTATTAATTTTTATGCTTTCAGAAGGAATTCAAACCAATAAAATATTTCTCAATTGATCGTGTGTTCCGAAATGAAAATTTGGATGCCACCCACTTAGCAGAGTTTCAGCAAATAGAAGGACTTGTAGCTGACCGTGGACTCTCCCTTGGTGACCTGATGGGCACCATCAATCAGTTCTTCAGTAAACTTGGTATGTCTTTAATTGTGTAATATTGGAAGGACTGCATTCAGGTTGAAGTAACATAACATATAGAACACGTGTTAGTTAGTGGAAAACCTGAAGAAAGACAAAACAAAACAGCGACTGTTTCAGCAGAACGCTTTCGACAGCAAAAAAGACGGAGCATGGTGTATAACAGAAAATAAAAAAATGACAGAACTTATCTGTTAGTAAGTCTGCTGCTGTTTGTGTGCCTTTCTTCAAGTTTTGCCCTACCCTGTGTGAAATATTTTTTATTGCTTTGCAGTTTTGATTTTAATATATAAAATTTCTAAGTTGTTTTAATTTACACAATGATAACTGAAATTGCTTAAAAATGTGAATGATGTTTTTTGTTTGCTCTAGGTATAACAAAGCTTCGCTTCAAACCAGCATACAACCCATACACTGAACCTAGCATGGAAATTTTCAGCTACCATGAAGGTTTGTAATCATCGACATACATAATTCTCTATGTAACAATGTCCGTCACTAATATTAAGGTTCAATAGCGCACAAAATAAAATTCCTAACTGCACCAAAAGAGGTTCTTAAAATATAGCAATTACATTAGGTGTAATATTTTCCTTTGTATTACTTTTAATACAGTTCAGGGGCGGTGACATATGGAGGAAGCACTAATTGGGAATCTTATACATTTGTTACTTAAATGCATGCTTTGTCAAGTAACTTCAATTAAAGTTGGGAAATTCATGCTTTGTGGTCACCATTATTTGGCGGGCTATAACTAGTTTAACATAATTCTATTTCTATTTACAGAAATTATCTTTTTTAATATATTTTTTCATGTCACACCTCACTCCTCTTGTAGGTAGATTGTATTCAGTGCAGTATTGTCATACACAAAACTATCATATTAATGCTTCTAAAAAGTTAACATTTCCTGACTAGTGCTATCTCTTTGTTCAAAAAAAAAAAGGATTCTACTATTCTGTGAATGTCTTGCTACAAACTAATTTTCAGGGACAACAAAAAACTCAAAGATTTTCAAAATTGAAAACAAAATTTATGATGCAAAAGTTTCCATTTATTTGGATAAAAAAAATCATCCTATCTTTTCTTATTATTGCCATAATTTAAGCTATTTCACTAGACACCTTTGTAGTCTGGTATAATTGGCTACCTATACCTCATTTTATAATAAACTTCAAAACTCCATTTCCTTCTAAAAAATCTATTTACTTGTCTGTATTTTAGGTACTAATTCTAACATTCTCTCTAAAGGTTTAAAGAAATGGGTAGAAGTTGGAAATTCTGGGGTGTTCCGCCCAGAAATGCTATTGCCCATGGGCTTTCCCAATGATGTTTCTGTCATAGCTTGGGGACTTTCTTTAGAGAGGTAACTTACCTTACTTTCAAATTCTGCAATATTATGCTTTCATTAAGTAATTTCTTATAATATATATATAAATAACATGACAACAAAATATTTGGATTAACTTGCATGTATAAAATAACTCTTCAATGAATTTGGTGACAAATGTATATAGCTAAAGATTTTCACTCAATTAATTTTTTTATTGAAGGAAGTGTTAGTACAAAGTTAAATTTATTTTCAGGCCAACTATGATCAAGTATAAAGTGGACAACATTAGAGATCTGGTTGGACCCAAAGTCAATTTGAAAATGGTTTATGATAACCCATTATGTCGTCTAGAGAAATAGTGAACTCTCTTTAATTTTTATGTGGTCTTCTTTAGTGAGGCTGAAGTGAAAGAAAGTAATACTTCCCTGTGTGTGGTTGTTTTGAAAGGAGATTTAGGTATTTTATTTATAGTTTTCAGCACTGACTACATTTGAGTTTTTCTCAATGAATAATTAAGCTAACTTATTTAGTCTTATCTTTCACACTGGGCTAAAAATATTTAGAGCTTCTTACACACTAGCAAAACAGTAAATATGTTGGATTATGCTCCTACTCCTAATTAATCTAGGTACAGTAAGAAGAAGAATTACTTATGGAAACTGTATCACTGCTAGAACATAAACATATGTGGTTATAACACATATATGCATCTATGTCATTGAAATTAGTAAGACCAAAAAAAATGTGCAAGTTATTTAGATATGCTGCAGTCCAGTGTTTTTATTTATGCAAGTTATTTACTCCACCCACCTCCAAAAAAAAAATAAAGAACATTTATTAAAGAAAAGCAGTTGACTTATGAAAATTCTTATGTTAAAATGCTTTTAAAAAAAATTTCATTATGACAACAGAAATGTGCAGTAGTGCATTTACTTTTGTGATTGAGCTGTGATTCGCTAATCATTATAACAATGCAGAAGAAAAAAATACTTTTAGGTTAAAAACTTATTACAATAGACTATGATGAAACTTGCACTCCCATAAACAAAACGTCTCTGTAACTCTCTAATCACATCAAATAGGTTCTTTTAATTATTCAGGTGGCACTAAAAACCAAATAATATAAAAACACTAGGTTGAATCATGTGACAGAAAATGCACTTTCCGCTAATGCGAATTTTGAAATATTTTTACAGTACACGAAAAAGCACTGTATTTCCCTAAATTTGAAAAAATTCATTTTTTTTAAAAATCGGACTTATATGTTAAGAGAAGCAATGAAAAATGTCTGTCTTTTTAAATATTCGAAGATATAGTTTTTAAATGGTATTGGTATCCCAAGGCAAAGATTATAAATGTACTTAAGAATGAAAAAAAAGTAAGAGTTATTATCTTTATTTTTTTTTTCCTTAGAATTAGAAGTGATATATTAGTCTAGAAGTTTACACTATAAAATTTATATACATTTTCATACCGAAAGTAACATAATCCTTGCACAATTTTAACCAATTTAGAGTTAGAGATATCTTATTATTTTATTTTAAAAGTGTGTGAATTCTATGATCCGACGACCTAAGGTGATTTGGTTGATTTGTGTTATAACTAGTCTTTAGTAAAAATTAACAATAAACCAATCTTATGTTATGACTATACTCTCAGCCCTGTGAGAGCATGTTTTTAATTAACTAAATTTTGTGTTCTCTGTGTTTGAGTATTAGTTATGTCCCCTTTAATTTTCATGTCATTCTATGATTTGATGGATGCTGATTTCCAAACTGTTCAACCTTGTGCTATTAAATGATCCTGGTCAATTATGTTAATGAGCAATAAACTATTTTTAATTACTGTTAAAGACTTGTGTATTTTACAATTTCTGTGAATCATTGTGTGTTTGGTGTTTAGACAGTAAGCTCAGAAATGTTATGTATCGATAATTAGATCATGAATTGGGGGCAGCAGAATTTATGTAGAGAGATAAAGTAAAGAATTAATGTATAACACTAGGACAACTTCTGAGTAGCTTTATGCAACAAACTTGGTTTGACCAAAAAATAAAATAATTTGATTTAGACAGTGAACTAGTAATAGCAAACAATTTTTTAATACTAAGTGATTTAAAAAATCATCAAACTATAATACAATACTTATAAGTCACCAGGAGACAAGAAATGTGATGAGGATGACAAACCTTACTAGAAAGTGTATTCTGTATTGAGAGGCAACTTCAAGTTAGCACAACCTGCTTGCAGACATCAAAGAGTCACATTGGGACACCTTAATAAATATCTCTGGCACTAATTGAACAACTATTTAACAAGAAGTCTTTTGCACGATATAACCAGTGAACATGAATCTATTGTAATTTATTGTATAATTTTTGTACGTAAGGATGTGACCCTGAACATGGTTCAGCATAGCTTTATCTCAATGTGGCAAAATAAAAAATAAATATTAGCATATTTGAATTTTTTTTAACTGTCATTGTAGTATTAAATATTTTCTTCGAGTAATAATTAAAAAAAAAACACATTTTACATGGTGGTTGAATTTAATGAAGTATTGCCAGCATTTTTCACACATCATTTAACGTTTGAAAACAATAGTTTCATACATTTTACAAATGCACCTCACACTTACATACAACTCATATAAAAAAATTTTTTTACAACAAACAAATTCATTTCTTTTTTTACAACTCATTCAGGCCTATGTACAAAATTAATACAAAATAACTTGCATACATTTTTTTCACAATCCAGCTCTAAACTTATTGACGAAAAAAATTGACACAGACAATTTTGGTATGTGTCCACTATTTTTTCATCAATACATTAGCAAACATATAAATCTAACGACTCAAAGAGTTTTGACATCAGTCATTCATTCTGCCGCCCCCTCCCCTATCGTAAGTTATTTTACTTTCTTTCCCATCCAAAATTTGGCCTTGGGTTTGTCAAGGAGTGTGCCAGCAGCTCTTTTAAGTTTTCTTCTCTCAGACTGGTGAATATTCCTCTCTTCAACTGCCTTATTTATTTTCTTTTCCTATAAACAAATGTTTAATCATTAAAAAAAAACATGTATATGTTTTGCAATTCAATAATTAGATTTTAAGAAATGAAAAATACTATCTCCCATGTGTAAATGCAATAAGTTAAAGAAGGTGAAAGGCAAATTCTGAATGGAAAAAAATACCTTTCTCAGTGAAAATGTCATCTCTCTGTTTCCCAGTGATCCACCAACATAAGTGACCTTATCTTTGTCTAAAGATTGGAGTCTCTCAGCCAAAGGTTTTCTAAATGAATACAAACATAATTTATAAAACAAACCTATCCAAACTATAATTTTAATACAAGCTGGTAAATATCAATCAATTTGGAATTTATTTATTGTTTTCAAATGTTAATTTTAAAAAAATTAAGCACTCCTATCAGCAAGGCAGCAGATTTCAATTTGTTTAGTTATAAAATTGAGCCAATTGGGTTTCAACCAAATCTCCTTCAGGTCTAAAAGTAGTCTGAGAATAAATGTTGAGTGGCATTAAACTGTTTCAATTTTTTTTTTTATTCAAAATATTTAATTCATTAATACAAATGTATCAAATCAGCTACTCACTTTGAATCTTTTTTCTTATTGGGGTCACTCTTGACGCCAATCTCTTCTCCATCCTTAATTTCAAAAAGCCTGGCTTTCCTCCTTTCCTCCCTATCCTGTGCCTGCTCCAGGGCTTTTCTTTCTCTTGTCACCTTTTGATGCTCTTGTCTGACTTCTTGAGCCCATGTATGTTCATCTTCTGAGCTGCTGCTTCCCTCTTCATCACTTGGACGTCCTTCTGGCTCATCTTCACCCTAATGATCAAATGAAGAACAAAATCAGTAAAGGGATCAGAGGGGTTTTTTAAATCTGTTATTAAATTCTAATTGCTTTTAAGAAATGTGTGTGAAGTTATCCTGACAACTTCAAAATGTAACTGGGTTATTAGCTTGCTGTCAGTTCTTTTTAAGAATTGATTATTTCTTGACACGTAAGACTAAATATTAACTGAAGGATTGATGGAATGTAACATTACCTCCACAGCTTTAAACTGTTTGGTGAGAGAGTATTTCTCCTCTCGTTTTTTTCTGGCTTTGTCGAGTTTTGACATGACTGGATTAATAAGTCTAAACTCCTCAGACTCTGGGTCAATTTGGAAATCAGGATTGCTGAACATTGCAGAGAAACGGTCATCCTTAAGTATACCTTTAACAGCTTTGTTCTGAAAGCACACAGAAAAACAGTTACACTACATTTATTTTGTCTAGAGCATTTGCCTTCGTAAATATAAAAATACTTCCTTACAATTGATGCCAACAAACTATGATTATTTTTTTTCACCTTTTAACAATTAACCAACATGAATGAAAGAGGAATGTTTTTTTGTCTATCCAACATTTCACCATTTTGGCATTGCGGAAAAAGAATCCATAAAAAATAATTTGTTATATATTATATATATATTTACATCATATTAATTATAAAGGCCTTTTCATTCTAATCATTCATAGTTACCTAAATAAACACAAAATGTGCAAATAAATATATAAAATATCAATTATTTGTATTTTTTATAAAAATGGTCACAAAAACTAAAGTATTACCTCTCTCTTTCTTGGATTTGCTTTCTGGGCTTCATCTTCATCCATAAGTTTCTGTGCCAACTCTCTGTTCACAGTTGGGAGTTTCTGTGTTTGAAGTGAATGTTTATAATTAAAATAAAGTATCTCAATTTATATGCAAGTTTAACATATTTAAAAATAAAAGAAAGATTTTATGTATCCATTTTTTAAAATAAATTTGGTAAAACCTTTAATGAAAGTTTAAAACTGGAAAAGATCCCAGAGCTATATTTTTTTAATGAGTAAGTTATTGTTTTACTAAACTATAAAAGCCCAACAGTCAATTTGTAAATTAAATGTATTTTGTTAGAAAAAAAATAAAAATAGAAGACACATCCTACCTTGAGTTGGACTCTGTTAGTTCTTTCCTGTTCAATCTTCTCCCTGACCTTTGACTTTCTGTACTTTTCATAAGCAAATGGATCTGCAATTGCTTTAGCCTGAAATAAATAAATAAGTTCAATTATTCTGTAAGGTCCAACTTAAAATTATTAAAAGACATACTAATAAAATATTAAGTAGAAAATATATTAATTTTTTTATGTGTAGCCATGTGGTGAGTGGTGGCATGGGTAAGCAATACTGTTTTAAATTTAGTTTACAAAACCAAGGTGTTATTTTGAGAGTATAGTAACCAGAAATAGAACAAGAAAAATGGGGAAGAAAATCTGAAGAAAATAGAAAATATCTGAAAAGATCATATATAGTATAATTTATTTAAAGTGACAAACATTTAAGTAAATATAACCAGTGATAAAAAGGGTGGATAACTCTGGACTCTGGATAATGAATGTTTTACAAGTTATTCAAAGTATGATTAATATTCACTTAACAAGGGATAAATCTAGATTTAACAGATTATTCAATTGGAGATAACAATATTTTTCATAAAGACCCATATTCTTTTTGGATTGTTAAGTTGAACAGCAATAATGTTTATTAGAAAAGTAGACCCACCATGAATATCCAAGGGACCAAAAACAATCATATTTAATTATTAGAGAAGTTATTCTGTGGTGTTTAGTTTATGGGATATGCACACAGTTCTGCGTTTCAAATCATGTGAGATGGGAGGGCGTCCAGTACAAAATCAATATATTTATGTTCGCAATTATCTCATACCTATTTTTACAACAAAGACCCCAAGGTACTCGATGATCGAGTTAACCTACAATTCCAGATACTTGGCTATTACTATTATAATGTCATGCATGAAGGTCTTTATAAGACAACCACATGATAGTGTTTTTACTATAATGATATGACTGTTAGGATTATACAAGCACATACCAGATTGATGAAAGCCTGAGCACAACGCAGTATGTTCATCTCAACACTACAAACCATAATTGCTAATTTAATACTGGTGTACATAATATGTTTATTTGATATTTAGAGCATTTCCAGCATTTGTAACCAAAATGATTTTATTCATAGCTCTTAGTTGTGAATGCATGTATATGTTGGTCTATACAAGATATGGCACACAGCAACACAGTCATATGTGTAAATAAGGTGATATCATTGTTAAGGAGTACATTCAAAGAGCTTTACAAGTAATTAAATTAAAACACTACTTAACATGTTCATTAATAAAAAGTAATCATCAATCACAAACATATAATAAAATGAACTCCACACAATAACAATATAACATTCATTTTACCAATGAAGCCGACAGATAGACCAGTGAAATGACTAGAAATTTATTTCACAAATCCAAGTTGTTCAGTTGAGAACTATAGCTTTTTATTTGTTTTGAGAATATGGTAACCAGAAATAGAAAAACAAAGAAAAGCCAAATGAAAAGCTGAATAAAAATGACAAAATGAAGCTGTGAGATAGACCTGTGAAATGAACTAATGCTGATAGCTACAATTCATCTTCTTTATCAATTCAAAAATCAGATGGTCGTATGGGACATACAAGGGAACAATGACATCAGCGTCACGTTAGATACGGGATGGTAATTTGTCATTCATCAGTGATAAACAAAAGGTTAGGGCCCAGCACACAGCATTGTGCTGCTTTTAATTTCAGTGGGTGTGTAAATGTTAGAGTATAGCCTGGGGTTTACCCACAGCTATCAAACTATTAATAGCAACTTGCCACATATGTAATACAAATATTGGTTCCTTATGTGAATTTTTATCCATTTACACTCAAATTAATTAATTTAGCTATATGTGACGTTATTGATGGGTTTCGACAGAAAATTCACTTAATGAATAACCTTCATATCAATCTAATACTCTTATAATTTTTACATACTTTAGATTAGTCAAATTTTCAGATCATATTTTGTGTAATATTCTAATGCACTTAAGATTACAAATCAAATTATTTTTGTAGAGATCACAAGAAATGTACTGTTGAAACACATTGCAGCCTGATTTTAACTTGAAACATATTCACCTTGTGATAAAGTCGAACGTCAATAAAGAATCCATGCATGACAGATCTCAACAGGTTGGTCCCAATCAGATGTTCTAATCCCAGCTCTTCCAGCTCAGTACGAGTGACAAACTTGTAATCATCATATACTGGGTGTTGTGAATTTAGAAATATAAGTTATAATGTGGGGTCAACTTGTGTTAATAAACTTCCAGGATTAAATTCTGTAATGTAACCATTTTCCTAACTGGTGTCAAAGTATTTATTTCAGTCTTTCTACAGAACCCCATATTTTTTATTAAGCTCCATAAGCTACTAAATTTCAATTTATATAATGTACTAGAAATTAAATTGTATTAAATGTTGCATGAATATTTTATAATCTACACAACAACACACCTGAACTCTCTGCTTTCTCTTCCAGTTCTTCTGTCATACTGTCTAAGCTGCTACACCAACGAGGGGCTGGACCTAAAGTCTTGATTAGAAATTATAGACAGTTAGCATTAAGAATCAAACTACTGAGCCACAAGTGATATAATTTTCTTTTTCTTGGTCAGCCTAACTTTTGGTCACTAATATCGCCCAGAATAAAGTGCATAATCTGCTAAAATGTTTTGAAAAGTTAAAACTTGAATTCAAATTTTAGGTCTAGTGTTTTTTTTAATATTTGTACAGTTGTTCATTAAAATTTTTAAAAGTTATAATAGGCCATGGGAACTTCAAAATTAAGAAGCTAAGAACTCACAGGTATGAAGTAGGTAAGAATCTTTGGGGCTTCATTGGCCAAGAATATGATGCCCGAATTAGGAAACACACACAATCGATTAAGATTCACTCCTGGTTCTATGGCAGTTAAGGGCTTCCCCTGAAATGTGAACAATGTTTAGCCAGTTTTAGAGTACACCTGGAATAAACACTCAAGTTTAAAAGACTATATAAATTTTATATAAAATTTTCAACAAACACAGACTTGAACTCACATTATTTCTGTTCCATAATTTTAGAATTTTGGTATCCATCGACAAAACCAGATCTTGGGAGTCTTGAAACTCAATGGATCTTATTGGCAGCTCATAGTTATGGTCTTTCACAATAAAAGGTTTCATGGCCCGTAAGTCGTACAGTAACACCTTTTATATTATTACAGGGAAGGATAAACAGTCATAAAAAAAAATTGAAATAACAAATAAATAATATAAATATGTTTACTCATCTCAGTACAAAATCTTAACAGGTTAAAACAATCTTTAGCTAAAGGCAATAGAAAGTTCTTGAATAAATTTATTTGTTCAGTCCACTGCACCTTATTATTTTATTGTGTACATAATCTAATTATGCATTTTAAACTCAAAGCCATCCATTTCCTTTATAGCATTAACAATAAATCTAACAGAAACAATTGATGTGAGTCAGAATATTACCCAAACTAAGCAGACATTTAATTGTCTAATATTTCCTATATGGGAAAAATGATTACTCACATGGCCTGTGCTTGTTCCTAGCCCAACAGTGAGGCCATCACCTCTAAATTTCATTGCTGTAATTTCTGGAACTATTTTAACACTGGAAGACAAGGGGAGATTATTATACTGATATTGTCAACAATTAATGTTTCCTTCCCATAGTATAAAACATGTAGAGTATCCATCTTAAGAGATGATTAATGATATTGTGACGATTTGAGGCTGGACTTAGTAAAATTTTTTCCACTTGGAAACCCTTTTAAAAGAATACCTTTCCCTCCCCTCAAGTCTCCCCGCCGTTGCATAACCCATTGATTTCCTTTGGTGTTTTCGCATTCTTACACCAGGCTGCTCACCCCAAAAGCATGCATTTTGTGTTCAACCCCTCTCAGCGATGAACCTTGAGAAAATAATACTGTGCCTCCCCTCAGTATTGCCCTGGAGGCAGCAAAGCGGAGTAACGTCCCTTGTTGTTATTGCATTTATGCATCAGAAAACTCACGTCAAAGCGCGAATTTGGATTAGTACTTCATTAGCGTGATCATTAACTGCGACTGTTACCTAGAGTACTAGTAAGTACGCAACCATGATTTTGATATTATGGTATTGCACTTGTATTGTTCATATAACTATGTAGCAAAGATTCGATTGTGTTTGATCTTATTCTAACAATGCCTATATTACATTATATTGATATTATGCATTCTATTATTGCTTTTGCCACAGGCTACGACATGCCGCCATCCCATCATGGGGATGGTAGGTTGTTCCTAATCGCCCATGGCTCTTTTAACGAGAAGACAATATGTATACTATTTACCGGTAAATTTAATGGTTGTTAATGATACAATGTCCCATACTTCATTAATTAAATTATGCTTGCTTGGTCCAACATTGTCGTGAAGCAACATATGCTTACACCGACAATGATCAGACTTATAAATCCATCCAAAAATTGGATGTATATTTACAAGCTATGTCACCTTCCAAACATCTATCTGAATTTGTTGTTGTTGGGACTTGTCAGCTTATGACTAGTCGCCTGGATACTTATCCACTTTGTATAATTTTGCCTTTAGCCTGGTTTCTATTACTGGACCAACTGACCTTGAAGCTGGAACTAGGTGATTGATTTAGGTCCCACACCAAACTACCTGACAGCTACTAGAAGGACTTCGAGATCCAGGGACTCTTACTACCACGATTTATTGCTGGAGAGTCACCTTCCCCATCGCAGAGATCTCACGGAATCTACGACCGGGAACTCCGACTTCGCTACGTTTAGAACAGCTCCGAAGACCAGAACAGGGACACGCTTCTGGAACAGAAGGAACTCCCACACTTTGAGAACTAGAACTTTAAAGGCTAAGTCCACCAAGATTGAACATAGAACCTTGAGCAATTTAGCATTTATAATGATGATACCGTCAGTATGTTAGGGACACTTGCTTTGCATTGATATACCTTTCTAATTGGATGAAATCCATTTGATGTATATATATTAAGAACCAAGAGTGTTTTACGGAGGAATTTGTAAATATTATTATTCAATAAATTATTTTAGTTATTTTCTCCTTTAACAAAGACTTCGTTTCAGTCTGTACTATATGTATATAGATATGTTATTATGTCTGTGTGGTAATTTGGCTTAATTAATGAATCCCTAGACAGAGTGCCATACGAGAGATACCCCTCACTAATATATCATAAGTCAGATCACCACATATATAGTTACAAACTGCGTTTCCATATCACTTTCAAAATAAATAGTATGAATTACAATCAGTAAACATCAACTCTGACCTCCTCTTAACACACTACATTAACACAGAATGAAATTTTTTTTAAATGTTGAGACATTCCTTTTTCAAAAACACTCCCACACCTCCCTCCTGTGCTGTTTTATGTTAACTGATTAACTTCATAGTTAGAGAATACAACTTAACATTCAATGAATTTAAATCTTACAAAAGAAAAAATGTCAAAGATCTATGTAATTATCATGAAAATGTTTGTCTAACTGAAGAAGAATATTTTCATGTTTAACATTAACGTAAATTAAAGCAGCACTTACTCGTAATCTTGTACAAAATTGCTTATCGCAACATCTAAGATACCAGCTCTCGTTCTTGATCTGGGGTCCCAACATTCCAAATGACCTAATTTTGACCCACATCCAAAAAGATGGTTCACCGGATTAAATTCACAGCAGTTCAACTCTCTGAAAAATCCGTATTTATTTTATTTAACATTTGTTCTTTAAAATCAACAAACTATAAACAAACTGCTTAGGCCTACTCAAGCATATTAAAAAAAAATAATGAAAAAAATTGACTCTTGATAAAAAATTCAAAACAACCAAATTTCTTAGACAAAAAGCATGTGAATTATTATTTATGCACAACACATAAGTTGATATGTGCCGCTATGATTTTCAATTTAACTGATCAAAATATCAAGTACCGTTTAACTAACCTGGAAATATATATATATAAATTATGGAAATATCCATTATGCCTTAAATTTGATTCAGTTAAAAAACATGCTACTTAAAGTTAACCCTCACGTTGCATTTGATTGAAGAGGTTTCATGAATCTCCCTTTCTCCAAGTTGATTCTGTAAATCTCTGAACTGCAATGATTAATTACGAAAATGGTTTCTACTAAATTTTTGTGGAATAATCATGAATTTAAGAAATCTTAAAGATTAATTTTTTAAAAGAAAAACTTTACAGATAAATGAAGTCAGATTCCACTTTTGTTTACACAATATTTCTACATTTTGTGCTATGCTTACAGTTTTTTTAAAAAAAGGCAAATTTTGAAAATTAGCAAATCTCAACTTTCACAGTTTGGATCAACTTAGAATTTACATTTATGAAATAAAATATATAATCAAATTCTACCAAACAGTCTGAATAAATTGTCTTAATAAATTCTCATGACCATGCACAAATGGAGGCAATTCTGTATTCGGATTTTACACATGTAATTTTTTTGAAAGTGCTTTATTGTAACATAGTCCTATTCCTAAAAATATATTTTAATTACCTGACCCCAACAAAATACATATCACAAGAAGGGGAGTAATAAGATAGATCACGTCCATATTTGGGAATTCTCATACGTAAGAGACGACCAAACTGAGAGTGAAATTCAACATATCGGTCATCTTGCAGAAAGCAAATCTGAAAGTAAAAGTAATCTTGCCAAATAATGTAACACTGAATGATAAGTAAATCATGTAAGTAATCAAAACTTTTTTTAGGACTTTTGTTTACCTTGTCTTAAATTTAAGATGTGTCCTTTTTTAATAAAAATGCATAGCAATATATTATTGAATAATTAAATTTCACTTTTTCATTACATGTAAAGGTATTCAACATCTAAGTCTGATCAGTAAACAATATTTAAGTATCAGAATAAATCCTTACTCCCTTATCCACCATTATCGCAGATAACAGGCCAAATTCAAAGACTTTTTAATCAGGTCTTACATAAATTGCTTAAACATCAAACAAAGTAGGTTCTTACTTTGCTGTAGTCGTCTGAGAGGAATTGAAAATTAACAACACTGGAGTCTAAGCCATGCTCAAACTTAAGACACAGCTCATGAACATCATAGCACCTAAACCTTGGTTTGTATGTACCTAAAAGGAATGTATTTGTATAAAGGCATCAAGATAATATCTTGGGCTACTGGTTTTTGGATTAGTTATATTCTTACAAACATACTAATGGTACACATTCATACCTTTAACATTCAATTTCATATCAAAATGGAACCTATGTTTGTGATTCAAGAAAATTTAAGTTCATATATGACTACACTAATTAAAAACCCACAAAACTAACAAGCTGTACAATTAGTGTACAGTTTACCTGTTGCACAAATAAATTGTTCATCAGGTGAGACTTTTACACAATCACTGACACTTGGCATTTCAAAATCCTGGATAAGTTCCAGGCGACGACGAACATCTGGAGAATATAATTTTTATTCATTACATTTTAAGATTATGTGAGAACCTCATAATCATGAGCAGTATTTTTTTAAACAGATATTAAACTACAATTCATGACGTAAATGCTCCTCATCATTTATTTATGATATATATTTTTTTCAAAATCTTAAGTTAATCTACTGTTTTAAAAATGCAAGTTCATTTCAATAAGGTACAAAAACTATATTAACCATCATCTTTGTTTTGGAGCTTTCTTCTTTGTCTCTCTGTAAGCCACTGAAAAAGGAAGCAATAGAATATTTTGGTTAAAAAAAATCATAATTTTAAAACCAAAGTCAAGATCTACAAAAAATTTAATACAGACCAACGAGCTAGACATAAGACGATGATTAGTCCGTGACCATGCAAGGGCTGAGTAAGCAAGTGGCTATTCTAGGTAATTAATTAATAAAATAGACCCCAAAAAAATCAATAATTTTATAACCTGATAAGATTTAACCCACATATTGGTAACCAGATTCATTTTCTCAAGTTTCTTTTTTTTTTTTCTTCAGAATCCGGCCATGGTTTATCATTAATTAATTTAATCAGGGTTCAGGGCAGCATGATATTAGCTATTTTATTTTTTTGGAGACGAATGCCATTGTTTATAGATGGTCCCTTAATCTAATTATAAACAATGCATATATTGACCAAAAGTTGGGTGTATGATAAAGGCAATAAATTGATAGTAATGTAGGCCAATGTGCCCAAAAGAGAATGTGCAGAAAGATACCATAATTTTTTTATGAAAACCTAAATTTGGCATGGCATAGGTGCTGGGAAACAAACATTTTAGAACCACTGACATAGCCCAACAAATTAGGGTTATATGTCACATCACATTGAACATACAGTGGACTAAATATAACCGTAATAATATCTTTACTACTGGGTAAAGCTAGCGACTTCGTTTGAGTTTGTGAAAATATATATAATATGGCAACATCACAAACATAATTTCTACTAAACATTAGGTGATACTGCATTAGAATTAGAGATATAAAAATGCTATTTTTGGCCTTTCAGGATAAATATTGAAGAATTTTTGCTGAATAGGTCGAGACCACCACCCACCTATCATTACAAAAATATGGCTGTGTTAATTTTATAGACTAGACTGAAATATTTAGACTCCCCCCCCCCCCGCGCCCACACAAAATATAAATAAATCAACACCGATAAATATTTAAGAATTTTTGCTGAATAGGTCGAGACCACCACCCACCTATCATTACAAAAATATGGCCGTGTTAATTTTATAGACTAGACTGAAATATTTAGACTCCCCCCCCCCCGCGCCCACACAAAATCTAAATAAATTAACACCACTTCAACACTTCTTTTGCCTCTCAGGCTCAGTGTAATCTAATTATAGATGGATGGTCAGCAATAGCAAACAATCAAAAATGTATATATTTTAAAATAAACATTCAACTGACTTTCTTAAAATCATAGTTCTTATAAAATCGTACATAGTATAGTGTAACATAGTACGCCAAAATCATAAGAGTAAACAGTAGACAGGTCTAGAACAACAGTCTGGCATACCTGATTCAATCAAGTGATTGTTCATTGTTAGTGCTACATTAGAACTAAATTAGAGTCAACACCAGGGCTAGGGGCAGGGGCACTTTCTGACTGACATTACCTCTGGCAGTGATTTTCCTGCACTCAAGTTATAAATCTTGACGTTATTGGCATAAGAAACTTGCATCTTTGAGTCTAATGTTTTTAATTTATCACAACATGCCCATGCCTCTATGCTTAGCAAATTTTGCTTTTGAGAGTCGCGCCCCTTTAAATTAGGTTTAACTGCACTTTCATCTTAAAGAGTTACAATTTTTTATGAGTCAGAGTCGTTATTTTCAAGGGCTATCTGCTTAAAACATGTTAAAATTATAATTTTAAAAAAAACAACAACAACAATAACTAAAAACAAAGTTTTAGGTAAAAATTCTTAACAAAATTTAATATTGAGCAATGAGGGATGGGGCTGAAAATTTAACAAAACATGCATACAAGTAACGTACTTAATTTAAGAACCCAAATTAGTGTCAGCGTCCCCCCCCCCCCCGCCCTCCCAGGCTCAAAGCCACACATTTTTTTTTTCATGCCACTGTAATATATTAATATTCTAATGATCCACCCATCGTTACACGCAGATTTATTTCACCAACAAATTCAGAATAGCAAAAGAAAATCTCATGCATTAAACACTTTTGCGATATTTTTCTTTAAGAATAACATTTAGCCCAGGAATTATATGTATGATTTTTTTATGTGTTACGTCACACGGGATCTTTACACCTCCACCCCCAATGACACAAACTGTCACACTTTCTTAGACACCCCCCCCCCTCCCGGTGGGCTTACTTTATGGACGAAAAAATAAAGAAATAAACCAATTATACAAAATATTGAAAACCACGCGTAATCTGAAATTTTTAGCCTACATCAATTCCAAAATATGCTTCTTCTTTACTGCGCAATAAGGAATATTTATTTTACTTGTAAGAGTTGTCACTCGAATTTTGCTTTCATTTGGTTTAAAATTCAATGGAAGCATACATATCGTACAACACCGTTTTTGTCCCCTTATTTCCGTTATTCAAATATAGCACTAACTAAATATAGTATCGATTTTTTTTTAATTACACTTAAAACACCACCTTATAGCCATTTAATTCGTAAATGATCTTTGAAATTTGTCAAAATTTAAGGGTAACTTGTAAAGAAATTTGACTGATAGAAACTGAAGATGGATTATAATAATATTTAATATACTTAATAGCTTTAAAAGTTCAAACTCCAAAAGGCTCAAAGTAGTTAGTATCGCCATACTTTTCCAATACACTACTTAGCCCACTCTACTAATATTCCCTGTAGCTGATCCTGCGTACTGTCATGGCGTCGATTGCTAGTTTTATTGTCTATTGAACCGGCATTTAGTTTGCATTAAAGCGTTTCTTTTGTGGTTTTGAATTTATCATTAAATGTTTTGACCTTTAAAACTTAATCATTGCACACAAATCACGTCACGCGATGTCCGACAAACTGGATACTCGCGTGATTCAAGTTACAAATGTTGCACCCAGTTGCACAAATGAGCAGATGAGAACTCTGTTCAGTTATTTGGGACGAGTGAAAGAACTTAAAATGTACCCACCAGAGTGAGTATATTTTTTTTGTATTCCACTTTATATATTTACTTCAGCACATATATGAATAATCCAAGACAAAATTCCGACCAGGGATCCAGTCCCTGACTGAAAAACTGAAAAGAAAGGAGAGGTTGGATTTATTTTTAAAAAAATAAAATATATTGTTGTTGGGTTTTTAGGAAAAAATTTGGTATCAAATGAAAGGTAATTGAATGGACTATAGACAATATGTTTATAAACTTACTTCGTCTTCAGTTTAACTAAAATAAACTTCCACAAATGACATCCGAATAGCATTTAGTCTTAGTCTGAAGTAGGGACGAGGGTCCGAATAGCAGCAAATAATTCAGACCAGGGTCCCTTAAGATGTTAATTTGAGTCATGCTGTGGTGTAATACTAGTATTAGATATACAGATCGGTATCCTTCCGTCTCGTGAGACGATGGTGCATCACCGTTAGGTTGGGTTGCATTTTCTCGAGTGGCTGTGCAGTCCTATCCTTGAGTGACAGTCTTTACCACAGTTTTTACACACGAGTTCCGTGCTTCTAAATGTTTTGGCCTTTCTCTTAGCTCTTCTGTCTGCAGCCTCTTCCATTCTTCGCTCCTCGGCTACCATGACGCCCTCTTTGACAACTGTGCGCCATGTAGATCGGTCTTTTGCCTTACACTCCCAGTCACTTGTATGTATTTTGGCTGCTTTCATGTCCCTTTGACAGACATCTTTAAATCGCAGACGTGGGCGACCTGTTTTCCTCTTTCCCGAAGCAAGTTCACCATATAGGAGGTCTTTCGGAATGCGGCCGGGACTCATTCTTTTAACATGCCCTAGCCATCTCAGGCGTCTTTCACTAAGGATTGTGAACATGCTTTGGGTATTCGCACGCATTAGGACCTCACTTAGTCACTTTTTCTTGCCATTTAATACCAAGGATGCGACGCAGGCATCTCAAATGGAAGCTATTAAGCTTGCGCTCTTGGGATGTATAGGTGGTCCATATCTCGCTCTCGTATAGTAGTGTACTGATAACACAAGTATTAGATATAATTGCTAATGAAGCTATGCATTGTTAGTGATATTAAATATATGTATGATACATATTCAATTGTTTAATAGAAATTATAAAAAAACACTTAGAAACTTTCCACTTTCCATAGACCTATCCTGTGTCTAATATTCCCAATGTTTGGTTTGTGCCATTAAACTACACTCATTTAGTTTTTGGTTTCGAGGACATCCATAATGACATCATTCTTCTAGGAGATGAGTGATAACGATGGTCTCTTATTTGTGATAATGCATTGAGGGTTTCTAAATTATGTGATGGTGAGGAAGGGAAAAAATCAGCCAAAATTGCATGATGTCATTATTGGATTGCCCCTTCAGGGAGAACATATTCCTATTTGTGTTTCCTTAAACTTAGACCTGTTCAGACCTGTTTACCCTCAAACTCTTCAAATCGTACAATATCATCACAAAATCGTTTAAAACATTATCTTAATTGTAAAATAATAAACCTACAGTATAAACATGTACACACCTTAAAATCGTACATTGTACGCCAAAATCGTAAGAGTAAACAGGTCTGCCTGTTGCACTTAAGCCTGTTTCTATGACTCAGTTCAAATATTCATTTAAAATAAAAAAGTTGCTTGTAAATTAATTCTCCAAAGATTTTTTTCATTTAGCATTTTGATATCAACCAGTTCCACCTAATTGCGGACCAGGAATGCATGTAAATTTTAAAAATCTGTGATTAGCTAAATCGTGGATTTTAAGTCAAAATTAGATAAATTATATAATTATTAAAATATATATATAATCAAATTTAATTTTATTCATCATAACAAAAAAAATGTTAACAAATATTCTTTTAAGTTTAAGGAAATAACACAGATGGCTAACGTTAGCAGTTAAAACCATGACAGCTATGCAATTTATCATTTCCTTTGTTTTAGAAATTTAAATAATAAAGGCCTGGGTATGAATTATCAAAATTTATGTTGAGTGTCTAACCCATTTGAAGCTAAAAATATATCAAATAAATACTTAATTCTAGTTGTGTGATCAAAATGATTTTAAAGGCAGTTAATGTTATTTAAATCCTATAGAAACACTGAAGGCGTTGTAGCAAGAGTTGCTTACATTGAATTTGATGAGTCTATCACTACTGGAGTGGCTCTTCATCTTAGTGGAACAGTCTTCATAGATCGAGCTCTGATGGTTGTTCCTGTCATGGATGGTAAAAGTATTACTGTGCTTCTTTCATACATATTTAAAGTAATTGTTAACCATTCAGTCTACACTGTTTTAAAACATATGTTACATACATTTCAATAAATAGCAAAATTGCTAATTTCTATACAATGCACAGTAACAATTTTAAAGGAATCTTTTCATGTGCGTTTGAATTTTATTATAGAGATACTGAATTTAACATTTCCTATTAAATGTCAATTAATTAATTATTTTTGGTGGTCGTTTTTTTCCAGGCAAAATTCCTGATGAACATACAGCCCTTCAACTCACACCACAAGCTGTAGCGGGCATGTTACCTGGCCAACCCACCTGGCCAGCTAATGTTGTAAGCCAGGTAAATAATTACTTCATAGCCTACTTTAATGTCTTAATTGTTTAGAGGGCCACATTATTATTTTGTAAGTGAAGATGGAAAAATATGTTCTTGGCAGCCTCCTAAACAAACAATACCATTGAACCATGGCTTCAGATTCTTCCATTGAAATTTTCCCTATTCTTGATTAATACAATAGATGTTTTAAAATTATTGGAAAAAAAATCTTTGTTTTTAGAGATTTCCCTATTGTGTACATCAAATGTTTCACACTATCCATCACAGATCAGGGATGGCCAGTGTGTAAAAATTGTCATTTTAAAATGAGGAAGGCCAATAATTGTGGAATTTGTATATTACATTGACATAAGAAATGTGTTTTTTTAAATGCTATAAACCATTTCATCATAATGTACAAATAAAATAAATTCACCATTTTAAAGAGGTGTCCAAGTCTGCTTAAAATTTAAAATAAATTATGAATCTTATTTTACAAAGCTTATTATGGTAAAGAATGTCAAAAATAAATATGAATAAGCAAGTTTATTATTATTTCTCAGGTTTCAGAGCAAAGGTTTTCAATCTCAGTTTTTAGCATTAAAAAAAATGCTGTATTTTCTTTTACTCTGTATTTGTAAAATTGTGAATTATATTTTATGAACATACAAATAAGTTTAAGGACTTTTTAAGGTTTTAATCACTGCAGTTTTAATTTTAGACTAAGAAAATTCCACCAATAATTGTAGATTTTTTCCCTACACAAGAAAATAGTTCAGCAAAATATTAATTGTTAATTTGCAACAACATACTTTGGCATTAGATTTAAAACATGTACAATTTTTGCAATCTTACAAATTGACTGTGTCATTATGTAAATGCAAGATTAATACTTACAAGATGGACTTTTAAAAAAAAATGTTATGTTGATGTTTCCCAATGATGCACATCAGGTGACAGGTGTTGGAATAAATCAAGTAATCACCACTTATGATCCAAGGCTTACTTCACTTGGTCTTCCCCAATACCCTCCACTGCCAGCAACTACAGATGCTAGTAAAATTGAGGAGATCAGACGTACAGTTTATGTTTCTGATTTAGATCCTAAGGTATATTTTTATACTAATTATAATCAATTAAAACTAATGCTCTTTTGCTAATTAAATTAAGCGATCAGCTTAAATATTTCTGATTTTAATGGCCCCAAACAATAATGGATAAATGTGTTTGCTTGTTTTAAAAAAAAAAAGATAGAATATTTTTGTGATAGTTTATATTGTAACCAAAATGATGGTGTGGTATATTCATCCATTCTGTATTCATTGGATGCTGCTGTTATACTGGGCAGTAGTACCTGAGGTTAAACGTATATAATATTAAATATTTTACTACATTTTTCCAGGTTACCGCAGAGATGTTGCTGAGTTTCTTTTCCCAAGTTGGGGAGATCAAATACATTAGATTGGCTGGTGATGAACGTGCAGCTGCGAGAGCAGCCTATATTGAATTTACAGACCAGAGATCTGTTGCTCAGGCTCTTACTTACAACAATGTCGTTTTTCAGGGTCGCACCATGAGGTGAGTTAGAAGTGTCATAGACATTTTATGCATGCATTTCATGAAGTGAAATTTGTAATTTTTCTTTGTAGACAATAGTTGTTCATCAAGCTCTTAAGTAGTATAACTGTACACAATTATGGAGTAAGTAATAATGCTTTGGATTTGCATTTTTTTCCCACTTTACTTCAGTGTCCAGCATTCTAAGACCAATATTGTTAAACCCATTGGAGGTAAAGTCAATGAGGCATCCCAGAGAGAGATAGATGAAGCTATGAAGAAAGTTAAAGAAGCCTCAAAATTGATATCAGCAGCTGCAAGTGAGCCAAGTAAGTTAGGTTCCTAATTTAAAAATTTAACTGCAATTAAAAAGATGTTCCAGATTGAATCCTTTAATTTTTATTTTAACATCATCTGGGGCTGTGTTAATTGAATGGGATTTTGATTATTCAGTCTATTTCTCATTACTTTAGTAGTCCTCTGTTAACCCTTTGGGGACAAAGCCTTTTCGGGCTGTCTGTGCCAAAAAGATGGAGCTCTTTGGCGAACTCGACACTCACATTGCAAAAAAATTTATAAAAAATAGACTATTTTACTTGTATAAAACTATATATATTCTTATAGAAAATTTAATAAGCTAATACAATATTTATAAATCAAACTGAAATTTCAACATTTATGCAAATGAGCTATCCTGATTTGCATAATTTATGTATAAAATAGTTGGTTAAACTGAGAATAAACATGTCTTACCGGTGTAAATTGTGTGAATTTTTTGATGGATGAAGCATGAATGGATCCTACCACATGTGTTTTGGAAAATAAGGCCCATGGAGGCCCTTCAGACACCACTGGCATAGAGCTCTACTCCTTTTCCTGCCCCCGGGGTACTTTTCGGTTGCTACAGACAGAGCAGTCCTTTTCACCATTGTGCACCCAATTATGGTTTATTTGAGCTGGGTGTTACTGAGAAAGTTGTCTGCATATTTATTAGTTATTATTATTCTCTCTCACAAAAATTTTAATGATATTTTGTGTAAAAATTAGCATAAAGTACTCTACTGGGGTGCTTATCCCATGAGGCATATTTATAGGCTCTATTTTTTTATAAATATTCATAGGGGTCATCTCTATACAATTCAGTACCCCTAATCCTAAATTAAGGATTCACAACATTATCGTAAGCATAATAATTTTGATTGTTCATTACTTTCCTTGTCGTTTTCATCAGTGTCAGATTCATTGCTAGTCAGCGAAAAATCACAATCACTAAGCACAATTTGATCAGAGTCGCTGTCAGACATGTTCAAATTTCATGATATAACTATACACACCAAAAATAATTCCTGCACACAAATAAATTTAGTTCACCGTCAACAAACGCCGCCATTACAATCCTGGGATGTGCAGGAATACGTAAGAATAATTTGATTCGCTGGTACAACGCTAAGCCAGCCAATCGTGAGGCTAGATTTATCGGGCCAATGGTACGGACTTTTGTCTTTCTCGCTAGTCAATCTTGGGCAGATAGATCGGCCCTTACGTCTCCAGAGGGTTAAATTTGACATTTTATTTTATTTTGGGGAGCAAGATAAACATCTATCTTTGGTTATAGTTTTAATGGAAAGCAGCATACCAATAAAATATTTCACGTTTGAAAAGTAAAATTATAAAGGGTTTCTTGCATAGCTGGATAATTATGTCGAAACTTAATGATTTTTAATTAATCTCACACTGATCTTTTCATGTTTTATATAGATATGCATCTTATGATTTCATTAGAAAAAGACTCTTCTAGATCTCCAAGTCGTAAAAGGTCCAGATCAAAGTCTAAAGTTCGCAGTCGTTCCCCTTCCAGAAGATCCCGTTCCAGATCAAAGGGCAGACGTAGACGATCAAGGTCTAGGTCCAAAAGGAGATCAAGATCACGTCATAGGTCACCAAGGAGATCAAGGTCACCAGTGAGAAGGCGTCGCTCCCGGTCTAGGTAATTTATTTAACATTTAAAAAATAAACAACTTAAGTAGATATAACACACGTAGATTATTTAACTCATACATTTTAAAACATACCAAGTTATATTATAAAATAGTTTTTGGGTTTGTTGTTTTGTTTTTTTTTGGCAAAATTTATAATATATGTAATATTTAAAGCAGAGTTCATGTCAAAAAGTATATTTGAATGCTACGTTGAAAGTCAAAAAGGGAAGAAGGGTATTTGATTTATGTGTGGGCATGTTTTTTATGACTGTTATCTGATGCAGGGGAAGAGTGGTTCCCACTGCCCCTCCATTGTGAGTATATTCAAGTGCTTGTGAAATCATCTCACTAGCCATTTTTCATCTGCTCACATATTTAGTTTTTGTTGGTTGTTGTTTGTTGCTTTTTTTTTTTTCCCCAATCTATTTTCTCTTTCATCATTTACTTGCTTAGTCCTTGTAGTTTTCCTGTCCTTTTAATTGTAACTTGCTGTGCTTAACTGAGGATATTTCTAAGATAAATACTTTTTAAAAATCTTGAAATTATTTTTAAAAATTATAGAAATTTTTTTTTTGTAAATGCCTGGCATAATATTTTAAATCAGCAATTTTAACACAGTGCTCTTAAGTTACCATATCTTTCAAGTGCTTAAATGTAATATTGGGAAAACATTAGTACTGCATCAACCATCTTCATTTAGCTGCTTGTCATGTCTTTATATTTTAAAAAGCTTGTTCATTTGTTCTTTCTTATATTTATTTTCCAAATAAAATCCTATTTTTTTCATTCAAAAAAACAAGAATGATTTGTAGAATTTGAAATAATATCAGAGTAGTGCTATGCCAAGTGTGAACATAGCATGTCAATGTTACCCTCTGTTTTATAAAAAAAATCATTTTTAAAGGTTTCAATCACGCCGTCCCTTGCGAGCAAAAAGAAGATATGCAGAAAAACTCCTGGTTTCGAGGAAAGCATATTTTATGATTCAAACATGTTAAAGTTAATGTTGCGCATTTAATTTTTCAAGTTCAAAGCTTGTAGCAAAGAGACATGAAGCAAAAGTGAAATGTGATCAATGACTGAATAAAACAATAAAATTAAATATCTCTTTTTTACTCCTATGGGACAATTAAAGCATTAATTTTATCTGCATGTTATTATTTTCGATTATATTTGCATACATTATGGTTTTAAGACTTTTTAAGTGTAAACATAAACAATATTAAATTTAGATATGTCAATTAATGTTAAGAAATTGTTGTGCCTAAATTTATTTTATTTTTTTTAAATGTAACTGTTATATTTATATTTATGCTTTGAAATTTATTATCAACTCAACATTTTTTTGAAGTTACCATCTTTAAGTTTAAAAAATAAAAAATTTGATCTACACACAAATAAGCTTACTCTAAATTTTAGATCTTACAGTATTTTTAAAATCTAAAATTAAATAGAAATTGTCTGAGACCGCAGACAATGCTTTGTAAGTTTCAATGTTAACATACTCTTTATTGACAGACAAAATTTTGATCCACCAATATGAAAGATGCCTTCTAGCAAGCAAATCCATTATTGAAATAGAAATTTTTTATTCCTGTTCAAATTATAACAAATGAATGGGAGCTGTAGATGTTTGGTGTTTCATTACTTCTCATATTTTATAAATAGACTTAACACTCCTTTATAACTTTGCTTGCCTAATATTTATTACATTACCTGTATGATATTATTTTTGTGCCAAGCATATTTTTTTGGTATCATTATCCTTTGTATAGCATTTGGTTGTCTTACATACACAACTATAAAAAAGTTTTAATCATTTTCAATGATCTTTTCCTCTTAAGTAAAATCACATAGTAACAGAAATGTTATTTTTCTTGGTATAATGAAAATATTTACATCATCATTAATTTCCAAATCCTACTAGAAGGCTGTTTCAGTGCAATAAATAATGCATATTTATAAAATAATCATGCGCCAGTTAGAATATAGCTTTGCTAGTAGATATGTTTATGTTAATTATTTTGACACCTCTATTCTCATCATTAATTTATTATATAATTTTTTATTGACATACATTCAACTTTTGCTCGTGTGTTAAAAATTTTAAAAGTTCCTTAAAATTGTGTACATTTTCCTTCAGTCTGACTTAAATAAGAATATTAGCTTCTCTATGTTATCATTAATAAAAAGAAAGCCAAGGTTAAGAGAAGATCCTGAATAAATAATGCTTTGTTTCTTAATTTTAAAAAAAATATAAAATGATTTCTGGCAATGCCCTGAGAACAAGAGGAGCTAATTGTGCCATAGTTTTATTTGTTTGGTTGTCTTTCCTTTAACTTACAGTAAGTTAACAATAACTGAATCTATTAAAATACTGTTCCTTAAAACCTATCCTTCTTTGCTTCTACATCAGCATCTATCTCTGCTTGAGTGCTTTAATTTATGTATCATATTGTCTTTTTGGAGCTTATTCACTTATTCAGCTTATTCAAGGATTATTGTACTTCTTCAAAGCCTAACTTTGCTAGTCCAAGATTTAGCTAAATAAAACATGATTATTTTCTCTTTAAAATTATCAATATATGACTTTGAGACATGATCCCAATTTAAAGGTGATGGCCGGCAAATCATTTTTCCAGTTTGTTTAAGAATTTTTAAAATCAGTCTAATATATCATACATTTTACACATATCAAGTAGTACAAATAAGACTATTGCAATTTTGCTTGGGCTGGAAGAGTTAGTCTTTTATTTATTAACAGAAGTGTTTTTAAGGCTAGTCGCAAACCATAAGAGTTAATGTATTTAAACTGTAAAATATATATCTATTACAAGTACTAGGCACTAATATTGTTGCATTAAATTTTAATTTTTTTAAAATCTCTAGACGGAGGTCACGGTCAAGAGACAGAAGGAGGTCAAGGACAAGGTCTCCAGTTAGACGCAGGAGGTCTCGGACAAGATCAAAGTCCAGGTAATAAAATTGTTTGCAGAATCAAGGATTTTAATTAATTTTCTGAATTTTAATGGCTGATTTTGAAAGGTTTGAAATATACAAATTATGAACCTTTTAGCATTTATAACTTATGAATTAGAGTGTGAATTGATTAAAATCTTTATTCTTCCTTATAATGAAGTGAGTTTTAGAGGGTTGTTTTAATAGCTCATTCGCTAATCCATTCCAAAAACAGGAAAATTATGCGAATGTTTATCATTATTTTATGCTTTTTCTCATGTTAATAATTGGAACCCTACTCTAAGCTTAGACCCAACCAAAATAAGTTAAGAATTGGTTATTGAGGATATCTTGTTGAGTTTTTGTTGAATGTGTTCAAATTTATTTGCCCAGACGTAGATCCAGGACTCCACCCAGGTCATATAGTAAGAGGTCTCGATCCAGGTAATGTAATCAGACTATCTGATACTAAGACTTATTATCTTTAATATGTGGAATTTAATTTTCTCCACAAAAGTAGATGGAAAATGTATGAATTAGAAATAAATTTATTATCTTACTGTAATTGTAGGAGCTACTTTGGTAGAGGTGGCTATAGTTTTATGCATACACCACTAGAATAAATTAATTTCTTTATTGACAAGAAACGAAATACGTTTTCATAAAACTTATTATGCTGCATCTTTTGTCTCTACTAATGGAAATCTTTTTTTTCTGTTGAAGGAGCAGGCGTAAGTCAGTGTCTCCAAGTCGTAGAAGAAGTCGCTCTAAAGATCGTAAGGAAAAAGTCAAAGAGAAAAAGAAGAGTGCTTCGTTATCCCCACCACAGTTGGAGAGAAACGGGTCATTACCTCCAAAAGAAGTTGACACGGAAAGAGATGATTCACCAGTGAAAATTGAAAGCAGGTAAATAAAATAAAGAATTAATCTTTAAAAATTAGGGTAGTGTGACATCCTTTTAATAAAAAGGTTGTTATGATTTTGATACATCATGAAATTATTTATATAAATGAGGAGTCCATTTACAAACCCTGCTGAGTAATTTCTTCTGATTTAGAGAAAAATTGAGTTTGTGTAAATTAATTTATGTAGCCAATATAGCATTTATATATTTTTAAATGTTGAATTTTAGACTTATATGAAGCTTTTTAATCATTAAATACACAAAATACTGTCGACTGACACTAATTAACCTGCCAAGATGGATAACTCATTTATTTTAAAAAAGTTACTTCGAAGGTTTTGCAATTGGTCTCCTCAAATAATATGTTAATTCTGAACTCTTTCCACAATAAAGTTTCACAACCTCAGCCTTCATTGGAAATTTATTATATTTTTAACCTCTTAGCAAGGTGTGTACAACAGACCCATGAAATTTTACCTGCAAATAAACCTAAACAAATGACATTAAATAAAACCATTTTTTTTTTTTTTTAAATAATGACCCTGGTTGAGTTCCATAAATTATCATCTCATCACTGGTGTGGAAATATATTTTTTTTAAAGCTATCTATAAGCATGCCCTCCTGTTTTTTTTTAGTCCCAAAGTTGAGCCTGTGCAAGTAGGAAGTAAACTGAGGTAATGTTTTCCTTACAGATATTATTTTAAATGTACATCTGATTATTTTTTTCACTCCTTTTTTTTAAACATAGATCACATAATTATCTTAAATAGAATCCAAAAGCACATGATAACTTTATAACCTCAACCTCTTTCTGCTTTCAAATTACTCTTCCTAAAGACTATTGTTTATTTCATTTCTGGCAACTCTCATTCCATTAGCAGAATGCAAGAGCTGCAATTACATAAATATGTTTAATTTTTTATTACATCATTCTTATAAATAAAATCATGACAAAAAAATTTGTTGCATACATTTGAGTTGGTTGACACACATTGAAACTACTAAGATTTCAGACCAAAATCGTGAGGTTTCAGTCTTAAATGGTAAGACCGACATTGACCTACTTAATCCGTCCTGTTTTCCAGTTCATGTTTAAATGTGAAGAAAATATTTAAAATTTAATGATGCATTTATTTTTGTGGGTTTATTTCTTGGTATTGTAAAAATAACACAAAAGAACACCCACGTCTATGAAATAAAATACACCATTTTCAAAAAGAAAATGATTATTTTTGCTTTAAATCCTAAAAGAAAAAATATGAGTGTGGGGCTTAAAAGTTATGTAGTATAGAAGTAAAGAAACAATGGGTTCATAAAGGGGAAAAATATGGGGGGGAAAAAGGGGGGGAAGAACAACACTGTTACCCATAATGTTGAGCTTTTTTTCTAATGGGCAGAATTGTGTGATGGAGTCTGTATGCGTGTCATATTTTTATGTTTACCTTTTTTATTTTACTATGCAACTGTTTGCTTATAGTTTTACAACATTTTGTTACAGAAACTCTGGATTAGGATACTTATTTTTTTTTTTTTTTTTTTGTGTCAGAGAGTAAAGTTTTATTCTTTTTTTTTTTTTAATATGTTAATTTTAATTTTTTACTTTCTTTTTATATTATTTTCTTAATTTTTTAGGATACTTATTTTTTTTTTTTTTTTTTTGTGTCAGAGAGTCAAGTTTAATTCTTTACTTTCTTTCAATAAGTTAAGTTTAATTCTTTACTATCTTTTAATATAATTTTCTTAATTTTCTCAACAGCTGAAATATTTCATTGTTTGGTGATCAATATATATTCATACCAACAATTTAAAAAATTTCTCATCTTAGGCCTTGTAACTTGTAGTAAAAAAAATTACCTTATGATCAATTGAATGTATTTTTCTCCACTTGTACAGCACAATTAATGCTGATGGAGATAGTGGGAAAAGTAGCTCAAAGAAGAGGTAATATGTTCTTATTGACAGTTTCCATGACATGTTCTTACCCACAGTTTCATCTGCTATAGTTCATTCCACACTTAACTCGAACAGAATTTATGGCACATTTTTATTTTTCAAAAGTAAGGTTTAATTTCATTTCAGAAAAGTCCATGACCTTTTTTTTTTCCAATGGTGTTGAGTAATTTTTTCCCAACACCCTTGAAAAAATTTACAGTCTTTCAGATTTGACTTTGCTGCTCCTGATATTTTCTGTCCTTTCATGCACCTGGCTTAATAATTTTCTTGCATGATACTTCAAATACACATATCCATTTGAAGTTTTTTAAGTTAGGGACATTAACCAAAAGTTATTGATTAGTGCAAACATTGCACTGCCTCAACTTTTTTCCCTGAAGGTGGGAATACAGTATTTTTTTTAAATGTTCAGATGATAGTACCAGGTATTTGTAACTGGGGTCTATTGTTATGACTGGTGTAAATAATAATTTTGACAATCCTTTTATTTTGTTGCTTCAACAGATCCCCAACACCCTTGAAATCTCGCCGCATCAGCCCATCACCAAGGAAACGTAGTCGTTCCAGATCACCCAGGTAATAATATTCTTTTAATCATTTTATGTTAAATTTATTGTTAATTGGTATGTTGATTATTTCCTCATTTTAACTAAGATAATTATTATATTCTTTCTCTAAAATTTATTAAAAATCAAATATTTGCAGTCGTCGGAAGAGGAGGAGGAGGACAAGGTCACCAACACCACGAAAACGCTCAAGAAGCCGAAGTGGATCTCGAGTAAGGTGAGATCATACCTTAGCTTTGTGTGTCCTGGAAAATTTTAATTAGTTTTCAAAATTTCGCATTGTCAAGTGTTATAATATAAATTTTAAAACAACATTCACCTTTAATTCATAATTTCTAATACAATCAGTTCCTTAATGCTTAATTATAATTAATATTACAATGGAATCTGTCTTTAAGCTTCTTCAAGGTATATTGATAAATTTGGTATTTTTAAGAAACATCCAGAATATTTTGGGGTTTTAAGTCAATATCATAGCTGTATTGTATTGAGGATTTCTTTAATAATACAAATCTTTTTTCTATTGAGTTTTTGTCTGACTGTGAATTGACATTATTTTTAAAAATATGACAAATCAATCAATTACCTGAAAAATGATAGTTCAGTAGCCTTGATTTTGATATTGCTAAGAAATTAAATTTAAAAAAAAATAATATTTAACACATATTATGAAGTATTATTTAGGCCATATGGCAAGAGAGTGTTGTTAGACAAAAATCCCACTTTCTTGAACAAAAAAATCCAGCTCTATATCATTTATCTTTTAGATGATCCAAACACTCCCTCAAAAGCTCATAACTTTTTTTCCACCATACCGCCAATGAAAACGTATTAATTACTTTTGTACTATATTTGACAGTTTCAAAAGCTTATAAATTAAAATATTAAAAGAGTTATTTTTAAAATTTTTAAAGATATCAATTATTAAAGCTTAGGGAAGATATAGCTTTTTTTAAATTAAAAATAAATTCCTTTTTTTTTTTTCATTTAATCCCTAGGTCAAAACGAGAGCGCAGCAAAAGGAGTCGCAGTAGAGAACGCAGACATGAAGTAAAGAAGAAGAGTGTCAGGGATAAAGAAGAAAAAAAGAAGGACCCAAGTGCTTCAAAGGTCTGTGGGTGTTAGATGTATTCTGTCAGTAATTTTTTACAAAATAATCTTATATTATGGTAAATGTGATTAATTTAGCAAATATAGTCAACTTTGTACATTTAAAAAATATCAGAAATAGAAATAATAATCTGCATAATTATCATATATCATGTACTTCACTTAGTATAGATAAAGGAAAGAAATTGGGATGGAGGATATTATTCCCAAACTTTCTCTAACTTTGATCTGTCTCAAGTCTTCACTTCTATCAACATTGATCCATAAAAACAAGATAGGTGCATTTCTGAAAAAAATTATAACATTATTATATGTTTTAATGGATCCTGAATGCGGAACAGAGCAGTTCAATTTTTTATGTAATTCTGATAAAAAAATATGATCGAATAAAAATTAATATTTTATGGAATGCCTACACTTTTGTAATGCTGCATAATTGAATAAATTGGGTGTAGTCATGTACAAATCATCAGGGTTTGTTTTTACAATTTCACACTTAAAAATAACAAAGAGATATCAGGATCAAACATATTTTTTCCATCCACCTTAGTTCATCAAAGAATCACAAAAATTATAAGATCTCTGTACAAACTCCAATAAAATACAAATATTTTTAGATTCTTGAAATAATCGCTAAAAACCAAATGGGCTTTGTGGGTATGGAATTTCTGTGCCGGTACTGATAGTTTTTTTTTTTTTGCTAAATATTTAATGAATAAAAGAGAAATATATGTTTAGCCTATATATATACACACCCAGATATTTTAATTGCACTTCTATTATTACTAATAAAAGTTTTGATATATCCTCTTCAAAAATAAATCAGAGACTCAGTTGTTGGTTTTGCAAAAAGCTCTGTTTTCCTATAATTATGATGATGATCAATGACAGATAATTATAATGGCGCGAATGTAATTTTTAAAAGTGATTTTATGATATAATTATTTAGAATAATGTAGTTATCCACTGATTGAATGTATTTTTTTTTCACTGATGTCCGACCAATCTGACAGGTGAAGAGAGACTACGATGAGGAAGAAAAAGGTTTTGCCAGTGGGAGCGACAAGGAGAGAGATAACAGTGAAGAGAGGTCACTCTCTCCCCCAACATTGGAAGCTGGTGATAAGGACTCTGACCACCAGCCAGTAGACATGGACATGAGTGACTGATTCATTTCATCAGCTGTGTAGAACAATTGACACTGTCGAGTTAGGAAGCTCATGTGGACGATTCTGTCATGTATTTATGGTTGCACCAGTTATCAACAGGACAACTTGCTTGAGACTAACGGATGATTTTTTAATTGAACTTATCAGGGTGGTTTTTTTTTTTTTTTTGGTTGCTTTTTGCTTGAGCTTGAAATCTAAAGCTTTAAATTTTGACACGGCTCGAAGTTGTCTTGAATTGATTTCACAATCATGAAATAATATTAGTTATTGATAGTTTTTAAAAAAAATAATGAAAAATGTAAAATTGCATTACTTTTTCTTTTTACGTTTTTGTTTTTTTTTTTTTTTTGGTTGCTTTTTGCTTGAGCTTGAAATCTAAAGCTTTAAATTTTGACACGGCTCGAAGTTGTCTTGAATTGATTTCACAATCATGAAATAATATTAGTTATTGATAGTTTATAAAAAAAATAATGAAACATGTAAAATTGCATTACTTGTTCTATTTACGTTTTGATCCATAAATAAGACAAATACTCTTGACTAGGAATAGCACCTGTAAATAATGTGTTCTTATTACACTAACATGCAGAGCTAGACTTGTGCAGATGTTCAGTTTAATCTACTTGTTATGTCTGTTCCTAAATGATTTGGTTGTACGATTTAAAAAAATAAATAAGTATCGGTTAACTATGCCATCTACATCTTCACCTACACCATAAAACACCTTTTTTAATGTTGTTATCATTTGACAGATATTTTCCAGTTGAAATTAGAATGGTGTCTAGGATCTGAACATTAAAACTTGAATGATTAATTGTCTTGAAGTTTTGAAAATGATCTCTTTTTTTTTTTTTTTTTGGTTGTGTTTGTGCAAAAGGAAGTACATAGTAATCCACAATCTCAACTTGAAATCAAAGTTTTCTTGTCACTCCAAATTTTTTTGCATCATTCCTAGCAGATGTTTAATGTT
>CAXITT010000377.1:482444-505360 GCA_964033795.1 Lymnaea stagnalis | reverse complement strand
GGGGGGGGGGGCTGTACCATTTGCCAGTGACCAGAGGCGTAGCTAAGGGGTAGCAGATATGGCATATATCCCGGGGTGCCAGACTGGGGGGGGGGGGGGGGAGATGGGCTTTGATGGTATTTAATGGTTGAAAATAATCAGTTTCCGAACTGTGAGGGGGGCATAAAAATTAATCTTGTCCCCTGACGCCTAACACTGTAGATACGCCCCTGCTAGTGTAGTCAAAATAGGGTGCATGGGGTGGTTCCCCCAGGTGTCACTTTTTCTTTACATGCAGAAACGCCGTTCTTATGATTTTGGGGGCCCTAGGCATGGAGCGCATGTAGGGGCCACGGAAAGGGAGTCTGGGAGATTGGGGGGGGGCAGATCTTATTTAAAATGTATGTGTCACTTAACCTTAGAACCACCGTGTGCGCCCAGCAACCCCTACGATGCAGGGTGCCTCAGATATTTGAGGGGTTTAAAGATGTGATGTGGATATTTTCTTCATTATCATCTTTCATTCCAGGTTGGACACACACAAAAAAAAAAAGGGGGGGGGGGGGGTGGCAAAACAGAAAAGTGCTTGACTTGCTTGTGTTATGCAAAAAATATATATATATAATTGTATATTACTAAAAATAGTAACATTGCTTTTATTTTTTATTTACACCATTTTGGGTGAAGCTTTGATAAATTAATTTTCACACACACACACACACAAAATAATAAAAAACATTCCAAACATTGTTTTATATGTTGAAAGCAAATGGAAAAAAAATTGCTTATAATAATTAGACTACCTTCTCAAAATATTTCCAAATTTTACCAGAATTAAAAATAAAAAAGGAACTGTTATTAAGAAAGGTCTTTACATTTTTATGGGTTTAGAAAATTTGACATTTTTTAAAAATCGTTTATGAACGCATGGGCGCCCGCAGAAAACTTTCTAGGGGGGGGGGGCAAAAAAATCGATTAACTTTCCAGGGGGGGGGCAAATTTTTTTTTATTAATGTTTTAGTACAGTTTGAATTTACTGTAGCGTATTTGTATGGTGAACGAACGGACGGAACATCAGCTTAGTTACTTTCTCTTTATTTTCTCTTTACTTTAATACATTTTTTGTCTATTTTTGTCTAAAATGTATTATTCAATCAATCCAGGATTGCCCCCCTTGCCCCTACCTGCGGGCGCCATGTATGAACGGCATAACTATTTTAAGAAGACGCGAGTTGTTTACAAAAGACATTATATATTTATTAAAATTAATGTGTGATTTTATCTAATGGAAATCGTATTCAAATAAAGTAAACATTTCCCATTATTCAGCTGATTGAAGTGTTTATTTGTGAAATGAAAATATTAGGAGTAAGATTTTTTTTCTAAAACTAGTACCAACCCCCACCACCCCCTCCCAACCTCAACACCTGTCAAACTTTCAATGATCATCCCTGAGTAATTATATCAACATTTTTTGAATACCCCCCCCCCACTCTCCCCCCCCCCCAAAAAAAAGAAGAAAAAAAGAAAATAACTATAATATATTTTTTTCCATATAGAATTGACATGGTCATTCAAATACTGGTCACAAATTATTATAATTATTATTATTCTTTTTTTTTTGGTTTAATTTTCAGATAGATCCCTATCTAGAGAATTTTTTTTTTTTTACATAAATCAGTACAAATAGGTGGGACATAACAAATATAGGTTACGTATTTTTTAACATCTGCTATTAAGGAAAAGTTTTTACAAAAGTAGCACATTAAAAGAAAACACAGACGCTTTCACTATAATAGTTGATAAAATGTGCACTTTTTGCATGCGCCCGTTAAATTCTTAATTTAAAAAAATGTCATTTTCTTTTAAAGTTTCCATTTTGTATAACTCAACACACATGACGTCGACTCAATAGAAAGCTATGCAAATAAAAAATATTTTGTAAAAGATTAACGTCATCAAACAATGTATAATGAACACCTATCCCTGCTTTAAAATACAGGAAATAGGACTTCGATTTATTAACAGGAGCGGCCAGTGTGATATTTATAATCGAAATACTATACGCCTTCAACACGATTAGACTTAAACAATGTTCCCTCTAAGGTTTTGTTGGTTCGTGTGCAAGATCATACAGTTGTGTGTAAAGTTTTACAGCATCAATTTGTGTGTGTGTGCAAAATTTTACAGCCCACAAACACAAACACTCACTTACATGGAAATTTGCTGCGCGGTATCATGCCTATTTTGGGAACCACTTGGCTCGTCAAACAGCAGGGAAAGCCCGGGAAACATGTTTTTTACGGTGTCGTCATAACTGCATGTAAATAAATGCATTTTTTTGTTTATTTGTTTATGCATGGGGGATGCGGGTGGTTTGGGAAGGGGTTGGGGGGGAGAATCGAAAAATCCCTGTACGTACGCTTAGGGTCTGTCTAAAAAAAGTATGCGTGCTAAAGACGGGGGGAGGATGTTCGAAATTTTGAGGGTTTTTTTTTTTTTTGTTTTTTTTTTTTGCGTACGTACTCTATGGATGGTCCCCTGAATCATTATCTTGTTGACTACATAATTTATTGGTTANTACGTACGCTTAGGGTCTGTCTAAAAAAAGTATGCGTGCTAAAGACGGGGGGAGGATGTTCGAAATTTTGGTGGTTTTTTTTTTTTTTGTTTTTTTTTTTTGCGTACGTACTCTATGGATGGTCCCCTGAATCATGATCTTGTTGACTACATAATTTATTGGTTAAACCTTCTCTGCCTGACCGGTTTAAAACAGTTTGACAAAGATTTGATTTTTCAGAAAGTAGAAAACTTATTTCAGAGTTTGAAAAAAAAAAACCCCAACAACGCAACACATTGTGTGGGTACGGGGTTCCAAGCCTGAATGTAGATATTCAGATTCTCACATTGTAAGCCAAACTTGCTCCGCGGCGCATATGCTTTAGTTTAAGAATTGAAGATAACCTGTCTAAAATTTTGAGCATTCTACAATTGACGTGGAAGAAAAGCAGGTCGCGTTGGGGCCTGCAAACCCTGCGGCTCTACAGGGGTCGTCGAAAATTTGAGCAGCGCAAGGTTACATTAAAGGAAAAAAATAATTTAAGTATCCACTTTGATTGCAGGGGACACAAAAGGTACCGAAACCGCTTCCTTGACTGTTGCTTAAAGAGCTCACTTTAAATAGAATATAATTCATGAGCCCGTTCGTTGACAAGCCAACCTCCTTAGTTTTGGCCGGGAAAAACCTGAAAAGTGTGGATCTCGCTCAGAAGACGACCCCGTAATATAATATGTCAAAATATGTGGGCACTGGAGTAACTAGGTTTAGTTTCATCCGGTATTCCAATTATAAAATAAGATGTTGTGATTGTTCTTGTGTAAACATTTAGGCTTTCAGGACACCGTTGCCAATTAAACAAAATGTAGATATCTAAAATTTATATATCTAAAATTTATGGATCTAAAAATTATTTATTTACGCGCGCATTTTTTTAATCTTCAAAATTGTTACTGAAAGACATTTTTTTAGGACAAATTGCTCATTATATATTCGTTAAGGCAATTAAAACTGTCCGTGTTGTATCTACTTTACATTTAACATACATCACAAGACGCAAAAGGCAGTGTTAGTTTATGCCTGGCGCTTGTATCGGTAATTCGTTGTAAATACAAATCTCCAGAAAAGGCAATGGCGATCACTTAACTTTTCAACTGGTTTCTATTTCTTGTCATTTCTATTTGTCCTGTCTGCTGAGTGCTGAGGAAGGCTCTTAGCCGAAACGCTCTTATCTTATTGTCCCGTCTTTCTATTCCAAGCTTCCACAGACCTTGTTCTACTATTTTCTTCACTCAGCTTGAATGCAGTCCATTCATTTATTATCCTTCAATTCATTAGCACGTATGCTAAATTGCAAACTCAAGTTTGAAATAAATGAGAATAATTCACAACGTTTTTTTTTTTGGTGTGTGGATAGATCTTCACACTCACGTCATTTTATTTCAAATTTTTACGGACTGTCCGCACATTGGCTGATGGTCGGTAACTCAGCTTGGAGGGGACGCTAACAGGTTTATTCATATATGCAAGTACTGATCTGTGTGTTGCAGGATATTTTTAATTTTAAAAGGATAAAAGCTAATTAGTACAAATGTTTTACCGAATATACTGGTAATTCATGAGTTAGAGGGGGGGGGGGTGCAGTTTTGGGCGTTCGGCGTCGGTTGGCATGTAGCCAACTTACTTCCCAGTGGTGTACCTAGCCTAATAGGGCTTGTCATTTAATGGCGGAAATCTATTAATAGAACTGATGTCATTATTACTCATCATCCGGGTACTCAGCGCGGACAAAATGTCAACACTGTTCAGTATTACTATGTTAGCGAAGTGTCCCTGAAACTTGTTTACAACTCTATTTTACGAAATATTTTACATATTTTTTTTTTTTACTTCTATTTTCTGAAATGCGACTTCATTGCTTGAACGGCAAATGTAACAGTAACTCGAGATACAAGGATCGTCCGAACGATATGCTGAAACACACTATAAGCTGCCATGTTTTAAGCTACTTCTATTTTCTGAAATGCGACTTCATTGCTTGAACGGCAAATGTAACAGTAACTCGAGATACAAGGATCGTCCGAACGATATGCTGAAACACACTATAAGCTGCCATGTTTTAAGCAATATTTGTCCGCTGACCTTCTAAAAATAGTACCCTATGACGTTTTCCGGTCTAAGAAATGACAAAGCCTATTGCCGCCCGAGGCGGGCGTAGATTTTTTGCCGCCTGCCTTCACGGATAAAAAACAACTAACCCTCTGCAGTTATGCTCCTCCATATAAAGAAAAAAATGTGCCTCCCGGGCTGCACCATCCCCCCCCCCTTACGCACCTCTTTTCCAACGCCAGTGTTACTAACCCCACTACGTATACAATAATAAAGCTAAGCATGCCTCTTTTTGTATGTTTAAATAATTTGATTAAAGACGAGTCCACAAATAAATTAAGTACACAGAGTATAAGTTAATCTGGTCTTACCATGGTGGAGACATTGATGACTCTAATATTTGATGGTCAACGATCAGAAGACGTGTTAACGCATTACATTTCCAATCATCAAGGAATCAAATTAAGGCTACGTGCCGGGTTTTCACTCTTTTGTTGTTGTTGTTGTTTAAAAAAAAAGTAAAGTAATTTTAGTCACGTAAATCAATCTCTCGAGAACTTTGGTCACTTAAAAGCAAAAAAAAACGACCTCACCATGATAAAATCGTGCAATGGGAGCTAAATGCTAAAAGGAGATAGGAGGCAGACATGATGGCATGCGGGTTATTCTTTGAGTTTTGATCTAATGCAATACTGTCCAGGCAGATGCGAGCCTAAAAGTCTTACAAAGGAGCTTTATTTGTGTAGGATAAATGGGAGATTTGTTAAATTATGAAATAGGTGCTTTGAGTATGAAATAAGGGCATTTTCACGTACCATTGCTTTTGATTTAATGCTAAATTCTGTGAGTCATGCTGAAATGACGGTGTATTTTCAAGATCTCAAAAACACTAATAAGAGCGCAAATTTTGGAATCAGGGCGTAAAATATACACAGAAACCAGCAAATTAAACAACACCTAAAAATTAAGTTTTTCATATACATCCTTTATATGTATTTTAAAAAAAATTTAAATTAATATTCTAATGTCCAACTCAGTGGCGAAGCTAGGGGGGGCAGCGGGGTGCGGACCGCACCGGGTGTCCCCATCTCATGGGGGTGGTACAAATTTGAAAAAAAAATTGCATATTTCCAGAGCACACACTGCTCGTTCTAACCGAATTTCATAAAAGGGTAACTGGTGACACGTAAATTGCCCAAGCATGTCACCCATCCAAATGCGTACTTTATTATTAAACGTTAAAGCTGGATGCGTCAGAAAATGAGTTGCACGAGTTGTTGCCATTTAGTTTTGTCATGGAAGTGTACTCACGATTTTTTCCTCTCTGACTGCAATTAACACCAAGGACGTGAACATTTTTGATTGAAATTTGACTTAAGTATTTAAAATTATGGTTTGTAGGAAAAGTAACACCGTGGATGATTCGCAACCAAATCTACCGAAACCCAGAAATACTCAAAAACTAATACTTTTCGCCGATTCGTGTCACTAGCACCGCCCCTTTACATTTGAGCAAGATTGTCATGGTTCGACTGCTGTGTTTTACCTCTCGACTATGTGTTGTATTCTGTATGTACTCGTGTTGTTTTTGAACTGTCGTAATTAATTATTTTGTTTGTTGTCTTTAACACGACGCAATTAAAGCATTTTTATGGTTCAAGATTACTCTATTATGCCACACAGCGTGCACAAACCTAAACGGCCTAGTGGCTGCCAGCAGCGAAAAGCAAAAAAAAAAAAATAAAAAAAATAAATAATAATAATAGATGTGACTCACTAAAATCACCACCAGGATTCATGCTCCGCGATATGAAGAAATCAAATGACCATAGTTCATTCAAAGACTTTCCTGGAATATTATATCAGATGCTTTTCATTTTCGGTCTCAAATTATTAATATAGGGAGTACTTCGTGTCAGAACAGGGACGGACCATTCAGTGTGGTGACAAAGCAAGATGCGAGATCTAATGGAGGTGCTCACCAGCTAACACAACAATGGTTTTACCGGATGATGTCGAATAGCGAGAAAATATTGCTGTCTTACGAAATCACGAGGCATCGGAAGAGGAACTGTGTTGCCTTGGCAAATGAAAAACATTGGCTGCAGGATTTAGGCTCAATTCACACGATCAAATTCCTTTCAAATTTTTGTTCCTACATTAAATGCAATTTTTGTATGAAGCCTTGTCTAAACTTTTAAATTACCTTTTGATAAAATTCTCAATTTTGTCAAAAAAAAAAAAAAAAAAAAAAAAAAAGAAAAAAAAAAAAAAAAAAAACAAAAAAAACCACACGCGAAATAATGCGTGTCCGGGTCCCTTTAGACTCAATGCTATTCGATTGTCATTTGTGGTAGTTTATTTTAATTACACCGAATAATTACGTTTACAAACATAAAGTCCATTCAATTATCTTTTATTTGATACTTCATTTTGTCTTACAAATCCTACAATAATATTTTTTATATATATATATTTTTTTTTTTTAACCCAAACAGTCACTTATGATACCAGGGTCCGAATAGCCGCAGCCTATAAATAATGCAAAATAATGAGTAGTTCGATTTTATTGAAAATATTAAAAAACTAATCTTTATCAAATTAAAACGGCTTTTATCGAAAAGACGTAACTCAAACTAGAAAAAAAATCTGACTTTCAGCATGCAGTTCCTATAAAACCTTTGAATGAAACAAGATAATTGGCATCATAACTGTTATAATATTACTCATGATACTCATAATTACTATTCTATAAGCAATTAATATGTCCATGTTACGAACTGGCTTCTATTGTGAGAAATTAATCTACTATTTTAAATTTATGGCTCGTTCAAGCAGTGCCTAACAGAGGACGATACTATATAGAAATACAATAACACAAGTACGACACCCAAAACAATACCAATTACAATTAATAAGATTTAATTCAGTAATAATACAATTATAAACAAAAGAAATATAATGACAAATCATCAACTTACAGTATGTTAGATCTTGTATCGGTACACAGTTAACACAGTTAGTACAATGTGCCAATGAAAAATGATGAATGATAAATGCGAATAACACATAAGTACACAAAGAATAATAAACGTCTCGTGAAGGTAAAATATCTATCAATCTCCCTGAATCCCTCCTTTCTCTGTGCCTGTTAATCCCTTTATATATATATATATATATATATATATATACATATATATATATATAAATATATATATATATATATATATATATATATATATATATATATATATAAATATATATATATATATATATATATATATATATATATGGGGGTCTACTGACGCTTAAGCCCTGCCTTCCAGAAGCTACTCAGCATTTGTTTACATTTCTAGAACAATCGCAAACATTCTACAAAATACTAGGAGACAGTCTAACCATATTTGATTGGAAAGGCGGTAGTCAGCAAGATACATCAAACGAATAGGCCACGCCCACAACAAACGCTAACGTCTGCTAGGGATCTAATTTGGGTCAAGCAAAGTTCAAGCACGGGAAAATAGTGTACTACATAACAGTCAAGCTTTTGCGATAGCCAATACACTGATGACATATCCGTACGCTGTTGGACAGCATGACAACACCATTTTCAATAGACAACATAGCCAAAGGTGTGGGCGTGGCTCGAGTCGCAGATGCTCTTAGTTACCTGGTTTCCAATTTTAGTTTGAAAAAAAAAACAGCAACAGCATTTCTCCAGTTGCAGTCAAACTGGAAACATAAGCAAAATCGAAGTGAAATAATTATACTTGGAAAAAAATATCCAGATGTTGGTGACAGTACTGTGAAATAAAATGTAAGAAAGTTCAGTGATGATTCCTAGCATGGCAGCATACTTTGTAGATTGAAATTATTTCTTCACATAGCTTCTAAGTCAAATCCACCAATGTCTGAAAAATCCATTTAAAAAAAAAAAAAGAAAAACGTGTAACTTTGTAAAATATAACATTTTCCAACAATTTGTTTTGATCAAAACATACTGTCAAAGAATTAAGGGCAGCAACAGAATGGCACCGAGGCTTAAAACGTGTTGACAAGGTCCAGGATCCTCAATAGCTTCATCATTGGATTCGGAACGAAGTTTCCCTTTATCTTGTCGCGGACTCCTAACTTAAGTCGTAGGTTGAAAGTTCCTTTGCTAAAGTTTGTTTGCTTTTCCGAAAACCTTTTTGTCTCCGAATGCATTAAGAATGCATGTTCTTTTTCCATACGTCTGACCAACGTTAAAATCTATTTACAAAAAAAAACAAAACAAAAAAAACAAAAAAACAAAAAAAAACAACATTAAAACGAAAATAAATTTGTAAAAAAAACAACCCAAAAAACAACAATTAAATGAAATTATGACGTCGCAATCTGCACATCCTTTGTTGTTGTTACTGTCATCTCATGTAAACGCTTTCTCTGTACCCTCGCCTCTTTTTTTTTTTTTTTACGAGTTCGAACCCACATTTGTCTAAATCCACATTGGTAATAATTACCTCAATGAATGTAATAATGAAAAAACATAATTCTCTGTATAAGAATCAACTACTGTTACTAAGGCTACCAGATGTTCAATGACGCGCAAAATGGTATCACGATACCTGCTCACAATGCGATTCTTAAAAATGCTGCGTTTGGTGCGTAATAATTTTCTTTTGCCTCACGGAAAATATCGGTGTAATGAATTTGCGGTGTAAAAAGTGGGGGGGGGGGGGGGGGGGGGGTTTGTGCGACATTAGAATATTAGTATAGTTCAGGGGCGGTGTGGGTGTTCCGGGCGGGAGGTAGCACTAATTGAGAATCTTATTAAGTTCTTTACATGAATGCATGTTTTGATAAGTAACTAGTAAATGGGAAGTTCTCGCACCGAGGCCACCATTGTTTGGTGTGACTATAATAGATTGTTACCAGGGTTTCAAACAAAACAAAACAATAATAATAATAAAAAAATAAAACATAACTTTAAAAAAAAAAAAAAAAAAAATAAAAGTTGGAAAAAAAATCCAATAAAAAAAATCCAATTTTAATAAGAAAAAAAAAAAAAAAAATTTTTAAAAAAAAAAAACACAAAAAAAAAACAAATTAAAAAAATAAAAAAAAAAAAAAAAAAAAAAAAAAAAAAAAAAAAAAAAAAACTTAAAAAAAAAAAAAAAAAACATTAATGTTTGCAAAATAATCCCAGTAATAAAATTCCATTTTTATGAGAGAAAAAAAAGAAACAATTTTTTAATAAAAAAAACCCCACAAACAAACCAATTTAAAAAAAAAAAAATGATTTAGTAGGCGCTTTATATTATGTTAACAATGAACATATCACTTCATAAACCACAGAGGAATTCGCGATGTCGTGTTATCTAAAGTGTCTTCATTTTAAATTTATATTACAGAAGAAAAAAAAAAGCACCTTAGAAGTAGAATACCAAGGGAAATATTGTCAGAGAAAAAGACAGAAAAAAAAAGGTCGACGCTGAAATGTTCAAACAGTAACAAAATGTTGAACAAATTTTGTTTGTCCAATTATTTAATTTTAATAGCTATCATACCAGTGAGCCATAATGGTTGTAAAAAAAAAAAAAAAATCAATACTATACTTGAAGAGTCCATCAACAGAATAATAGTCTTCAGCTATATTAAAACTAATTTCCGTGAATTTATCATTTACATTTTTTTGTTGTTTGGTATCAAAATGACGCTACTAGGAATTGGCGCTACCGGTAGTTATCTGCTAAGCAGTCGTCTGTATCAAAGACCGTGTTTGATTTTAACAACTCCTGTTTATTCAAAGTTCAAAGTGCACTCTGCTCTGATGGCGTCCTACCCTGACGGCACCGTGATCTAGTGGCGCCTTTTCTGGTGGCAGCCTGCTGTTTGGGGGGAGGGGGCACCCTACTTCTTTTCAGTACGTTTCGGTGAAATCGACTTAAAAGCAAGCTCTCTTAAATTAGCATTTTCCATTTTAATGTCGGACCCCCTGTGAGGCTGTCCACCACCGCACGCCACTAGTGACGCTACTGCTGAGGGGTGTTGATTCTTTCCGTGGATCCAGAAATAAATGCTCCAATGGCACTGGCACAGATTGGCTGACTAAGAAAACTCTGCGGATTATCAAATGTATAAATTAAAAGGTTTCTGGGTAGGATCATTACTAGTTGCATCATTTGAGCTCAATCTATTTGGGTGATTTTGTGAGACTTCTGCACCGAACCTTCTATGTAATCGACGTCATTTGACGCGTGCGTGATGTGTCAATGTTTTGGTTTCTTCTTCTTCTATATCTTAAGGGCCCACGATCAATTTATTGATCATTTTGGCTCCTATGCATGTAGATGGGATTTGCAATGTATCTGTTCCTGGTGTTGATGGGGAAATTTCACAGATTTCCAGTGCCACTTTGTGAGGGAATCATGCACTAGGGGTTTGAAGGCTTGAGGCAATAGACACAAATGTGTCTGGTGTTGTCGCCTCAACCATTCCTTCTGAAAGATTGTTCCAGTCCCTGATTGTCTTGGGCAGGAATGAGCAGCTCCTATACTGGCTTCTTGCTGGTATGAGCCTGGATTGCCTGTCGTGGCCTCGTCGCTGTCTATGGGGGAGAGGGACGAGTTTCTGTTTAATACTGGAACAGTAAACCAGCCCATTATTTATCTTGTACATCATGGAGAGCCTGGCTTGTCGTCATCGTTTCTCCAATGGTGACCAGAATGCACTGTTGACTTCTGCTGACCGGGTCATGGTCGTGGCCACCGAAATCTGTCTTCGCACACGATCTCGGCGGTCAGCCCCTGATAGAGTTGCTACATGATAGGATTCTGTTTCTCACGTGGATAGAATGTTTTGGTAATAAAATGTCCGACCAATAAATTAACTGTTCGGTCCTGTAACATTTTCTAACAAATAGTCAGATCAACACTGGAATATACATAAATGGTACAAAATACTTTATATTTTATAGTTAAAGCGTTTTATAAAGTTGTATAGATGGGGTATGATACATGTGCTTCAACTCAAAAGCAGGGTTGTCATATGATGTCAAACAAGGAGGACGTACAGTGGTGTCGCTAGGGGTGCGGACAGGGCTGGATTAACATATAGGCAAACAAGGCACGTGCCTAGGGCACCAAGCATTTGGCGGGCACCACAAGTCCTCAAGAAAAATGTGTATATTGTCCTGGTAGCGCAACTGCATGGCATAAGCAAATCGCAGATGTAATATTGAAAGGATGCCTTGTGAATGAAAAGCTGGTAAAGTCCCTTTCCTATACCGTACCAAATGGGAAGCACATGCTGTTGCAACTGAAGCCATTCTAAAGTCTCATCCTCAGATTATAGAAGCGTTAGAATGTTTACAAGAAGACCAGTCACAGACGGGGAGCACCAGAAGAGAAGCAGACAACATTGCAGAGAAGATGCACGAATTAGAATTTGCTTTCATACTTGTCTTTTGGGAAGAAGTGTTATAACATTTTCACAGGGTCAGTCAAGCTCTACAAAATGAAAACGTGTGCTGATTTGTATTCTTCACTAGCAGATCACTTGCATGAATCTAGGAATGAATTTGAAAGATTTGAAGAAGCTGCAAAACAAATAACACCATGTGTGGATTATAAGTCAACTTTGACCCGTAATCGTAAACGAAAGACAGTGGTCATTGATGGTGATGAACCTGACGTATCTCAGAATGCCAGAGACAAATTTCGTATATCTGTTTTCTACACCATTGTTGACAAACTTGAGACAGAGATGAGTAGACGAGGACAGGTATATAATGATCTAGCAGTTCGATTTTCTTGTTTGGTCGATGTATCACAAACATCTCAATGTTGTGAAGGACTAATAAATGCTTATCTTAAAGATCTGAACAATATTTTATATATTGAACTACACCAGTTCCACTCATATATTCGCCACAAGTTTCGTGCATCAAAATCTGAGAACAACACGTTCAGTCATGCAGAACTCTACAAAGTAATAGTTAGAGGCAACATCGAGTGTGCTTTTCCAAATGTAGAAATCCCTTTGAGCATATTTTTAACATTAGTGGCTTCGAACTGTTCAACTGAGCGCTCTTTTTCTCAGTTGAAACGTACCAAAAATCAAAGCAGATCGACACTGAAACAAGAAAGGCTTGATTCCTTATCTTTGCTGATGATTGCGGCAGACGTGTTGCGCAAAATTAACTTTGATGGCGTACTCAAAAACTTTGCCAGACGTAAATCTAGAAAAAAGAACTTTAAAATGTGCTATCCCTGACTTTCTTATCTATCAAAAAAGTTACAGTATTTTTGTCTATTACAAAATTAATTAACTATTAATTTTAATACAGAAATACCTTATTGTAGGTTTTATATGAGTGCTAGTAGTACAAACATATGTGTTTACATTTCACAACTGTTTTTCTTTGCTAGTTTTTTTGCATAATATTGAACATGCCAGCAGTCAGTGGAAGTTCGGGGGGCCAGGGCAGTAGGGGGATTATAGCTTAATCCAGCCCTGGGTGCGGACTGCAACGGGTGACAGCTTCACAAGGGGGGGGGGTTACACCTATTTGACTTCGTTCGCATTGGTTTCATGATAGAACTCAGTTAAACACAAGAACATGGTGCAACTATAACAGAGAGTCACCAGAGCACAGTACCATCGGAGTAAGTTGCCATCCGATCAAGGTGTCAAAGAACAGGGTGCCACCAGAATAGTTTGGCTCAACACAAGGTGTTACAATAACAGGATGTCACAATAGCAGGTTGCCACCAGAACAGAATGCCACCAAATCAGATTGCCAGCAGAATAGGGTGTCACCAGACAGAGCCAGGTGCCGTCAGGCTGGGATGAAAACTGAACAGTCTGAAAATTTTGCAAGATGCCACCAAAGCAGGTAGCTACCATAACAGGGTGTCACCAGACAGAGCCAAGTATCATCAGACACTGCTGCAAACTGAATAGTCTGACAATTTCTCAGGATGCCACCAAAGCAGGTAGCCATCAGATCAGGATGCCACCAAACCAGATAGCCACCAGAACAGGGTGCCACCAAAGCAGGTAGCCATCAGATCAGGATGCCACCAAACCAGATAGCCACCAGAACAGGGTGCCACCAAAGCAGGTAGCCACCAGAACAGGGTGTCACCAGACAGAGCCAGGTGCAGTCAGACTGGGATGAAAACTGAACAGTCTGACAATTTTGTAAGATTACACCAAAGCATGTAGTCACCAAAACAGGGTGCCACCAAAGCAGATAGCTACCAGAACAGGGTGCCACCAAACCAGGTTGCCAGCAGAACAGGCTGTCACCATACAGAGCCAGGTGCCGCCAGACAGGGATCAAAACTGAATTAGTCTGACAATTTCGCAGGATGCCACTAAAGCAGGTAGCCCCCAGAGCAGGTTGCCACTAAAGCAGGTAGCCAACAGAACAGAGTGCCGCCAAAGCAGGTTGCCACCAGAACAGTGTGCTACCAAAGCAGGTAGCCACCAGAACAGGGTGCCACCAATTATCTCATTAAGCTTACAATTGCTTATCACGATATGTGATTTGAGAGGAGCTTTTTAAAACTCAAACGCATAGAGACCCATTTGCGATTTACCAAGGCACCAGACCACCGCTGTCTGGTCTTAAAAGTGTGTCAATTGTGGACCGCTATTTCATTTTTTAGGAATAGTAATCCTAATCCTAAGTTTCCAACAAGTGCCCTTGTGCGTTTGACAGAACTGGTTATATAGCTTAACACGTTTGAATTTAATGACCACTTTTTTTATCAGATCAGTGGTGTTGCTATTGGAACAAATATGGGACCAAGTTATTCATGACTATTTATGGGCCATTTGGAACATCTTTGGAGAGAACACTACAAAATTCCTTTCCCAGAATACTACAAGAGATACATAGATGACTGTACAGGGATTACCAACATGGACATAAAAAAAAAAAAAATATTTATTTACTTCATTGGAGATTTTCATCCAACAATTACATTCACTTCAATTGATCCCATAAAAGTACTATCAATTTTTTGGACTTAAAAATTAACCTCAACGAGAACAACATATCTGTAAGAAATCATACAGTCACAGTTTCTTTCAATATTCATCATACCATCCTCAATCATGTAAAAACTCCATCACTTTTTCTCAGTTGCTGAGACTGAGAAGACTCTGAAGCAATGATGAGGATTTTGGGGAAAGGACGAGTTAAAGGTGTGACTAGACAGGATTCTTTTAAAGCTACTTATTCGGAAACTAGGGTTAGGTCTAAATTTATTTTAACTTTTCATCTCCATAACATTATAGCCGATTTTCTGGCTCTGAAAAACCGCTCAATTCTTATGTCAGACCCTGTCACCAATAAGATATTCAGAAAACTCCCTATTTTAACTTTCCGGAGGACAAGAGCCTTAGTGACAGGCTAGTTAGAAGCCAACTCCCTGCTATTAAAACGCATAAAGGCACCAAAAGTAGCAACTGTAGCCACTGTAAGACATGTCACTACGTGATTGAAGTTGATAAGATCACTTTCCATCTGGAAATATTCAAAATAAATGACGACTAGCCCTGCACAAGTCGCAACGTGATTTACACCATCTTTTGTAAAAAGTGCGATAAATTATACCGTTATTCGTAAAAGAGACAGGTCGTCGCCTTGGAGATCGGTTTAGAGAACACCTCTATAACATAAAAAATAATCTCTCTGTCCGGTCTCTAAACATTTCAATAGCACTAACCATAATGGAATTTTAGACATCGCAGTTACTGCTATACTGTATACTAGTTACTGTTATACTGTATACTAGTAACAGACAAGTTATGATCTATGTGGAGAATTAATTAGTAACAAGATTTGGTACGGTGACTCCATACGGGATAAACCAAATCCACAATTTTAAGTAGCTGCCATGTCTTTTTCCTGTTCGGTTGTTTATATTTTACTTCAAATCACTTACTCTCAAATTTCTTTACTTTGTTGCTGTCTGGTTTTTGCGCCCACTCCTATTTTTTTTCTCTTTTTTTAGGTAGGATATATGTATATATAATATTATGTAAATTTAATGTATACTTCTTTAAATGTTTTGTTGTTATATTGATGAAGGCATGTGCCGAAACGTATACTTGTGTATTATGTATAATTATTATTAAAGCTTAATATATATTGTTATATCGACACAAATTGTTCGTGTCTAATTACTATATATTATATCAACAATGTTTCTCGAAAATTCTCCTTATTAGAAGGAAAAGCGGTCGCACTTTGAAAGCATGAAAGGTAACTTTTAGATTATTTATCAGATTTTAAACGCAGCAAAAAGCAAGTTCAATAATTGTTAGATTGTATTATTTGTTTTAACGTGAAGTGGGCCACGGAGGTCTGAGAAAGGAACAGGTGGGCCACACGTGAAAATGTTTGCGTAGCCGTAGCACCACTCTAAACCGTGCCAGAGAAGAAATGACCAGACGCAAAGCAAGGCGTGTTCTAAATTTATCTTCTGCCCAGGCCAGGGGCGGCAACATCTACATTTTACAGCCGTTCATTTCATGGTTCAGAGGCATTTTTAACTCTCCCCCCCCCCCCCAACCCAAGCCAACGCAAATGACATTTTCTTTTCCCCCCAAAACATATTTTTGTCAAAATGTATTTCCATTTTTTTTTTCTATATTTGAAGAAAGAGTGACATAAAATGGTGGGGGGGGGGGGGCTGTTTCTTTCGTTTTGTTTTTTGTTTTTAAATATCAGGTAAACTTAATTGAATCGCCTTTGTGCGTTCACGTTGCTTTGGTGATTAAAAAGAATGAAGTCAACATAAGAGAGAAACATTTAAATTTAAAAAAAAAAAGCACACGAATACGAAAACAAAGAATGTCACGTGGTTTGACAGATGTGCGTGAGGCTTATATTCACTATAAATTAAGACCAACACGCCTCGTTGTATCACAGCCTATCTGGAAGTTCATAGACAAGAGTCATTGATTGACAGCGAAGAGTTCCTTTGGCATACGAACACAGCCGTTTTTAATATACATATATATATATAAATATATATTTTTTTAAAAGGAGTTATACTCTTAATAAGGACACACACACACACACACACACAGATCTGTTCCACGCAAACAGCCATGAAAATTGCTGTCGCCTTTGTCGTTATCCTGTTCGGCCTTGTCGCCTCTCAAGGTAATAACTGAATATCATAAATTACAGCAATGTTGGTTATTCTTTACTTAAAACCACTTTAAAAGTTATAATCTACCAATGATATTTTTTTACTGAAAGGTTATATTTTGGGAATCTGAAATAAGTTACATTTAAAACTTTTTACTTACGGATTACCATAAAATGCCATGCATTATTCGTGTGAAAAATATGCTGTTAGAAGAATAGGAATGTGAAAGAATAAGGTATGTGAAGTGTAGGGTTTTAGTAAGAATATGGTTTTTGAACAAAATTGTCTTCATTGGGATTACCCATGATTTCAACACCCAGCGAGAGACATTCTGGTTACAGAGAAACCCATTGCCCGAGAAGCGTCTACTGATGTTTGAGATACCTTTGGAATAGACATGGGTACTGATGTTTGAGATACCTTTGGAATAGACATGGGTACTGATGTTTGAGATACCTTTGGAATAGACATGGGTACTGATGTTTGAGATACCTTTGGAATAGACATGGGTACTGATGTTTGAGATACCTTTGGAATAGACATGGGTACTGATGTTTGAGATACCTTTGGAATAGACATGGGTACTGATGTTTGAGAAACCTTTGGAATAGACATGGGTACTGATGTTTGAGATACCTTTGGAATAGACATGGGGCTGACGATTAAATAAATTAAAGAATACAAAAAGATATACAAAATGCTTGCAATTTTTTTCGAACCATCGCAAATTATGTATTTAGCTCAAAGGGCTAAATGAAGCTGTACAATTTACTAGGATCTGCCCCGACCCCCCTAGTCTTAGGAAATACCTGCTGGATGACTCTCCTTAACCAGAAATGTATTAAATGTTAATTATTATATTATATTTCTTTTAGGTCTACAACATATTGTAACTCTGTAAAAGAGGTAAAGACGTTGGATACATTAGGGAAGCCTAAAAAAAAAAATAAATAAAAAAAAATAATAAAAAAAACAGCAACACAGAGATTGTTTAATTTTAATGTAAAAAATATTTTTTGAAAAGTGTTTCAAGGTCTCTAACGATGTGCCCTTTTTTTGCCCAAATTGTTTTTGGCGAATGGAAAGAAGACCACCCATTTATAACGAATAAAACGAAATCTCTAATTTATTCCAAAATAAATAAATAAATAAATAGTATTTTTTTTTTAAACTCTGAGTTCTAAATAATATTCACATTTTTAATGGACCGAAATTTACTAATTATTCGGCAATTTAACAAAAGTTAACAAAAAAAACAAAAAAACAAAAAAAAGCAAAAAAACACGACAAATATGTTTTTGTTACACTTAAGGAAAAAGGAACGAAACACTAGATAAACTGACGTACACAACATACTGGATTGGAATATATATTGAATCTTTCTAATGGTCATAGTAGACGTGGCGTGTACAAAAATACTATAAATCTCCCGAAATCGCAAAACAACGAGCTTGAGGGACGGAATTATATATATTTTTTTTTAAAAACTTATTTATTTGTTGTTTTTTTTTGTTTGAGCCTTCTCGTCCATGAGGGGCATCCACCGATCATCGTCGGCGTCTGCGGTTCCTCCAAGGGCATAGGCCACCTACGAGAGACTTCCAGGCATCTCTATCCTGGGCCAGCTTCTCCAGGATCTTCCATTCAAGGCCAATTTTCTTGATGTCTGTCTCCAATTCTCGGCGCCAAGTGTTTCTTGGACGGCCTCTTTTCCGCTTACCCTGTGGGTTCCATTTCAGGGCTTGCTTTGTTATGTTAGAAGCAGGTTTTCTTAGTGTATGACCAATCCACCTCCACCGCTTCTGGAGAATCTCTTCCTCAATGGGTTTCTGTTTTGTCCGCTGCCACAGTTCCTGGTTGCTGATTTTGTCTGGCCAGTGAATTCTGAGAATCCTTCTTAGACAGTTGTTGATGAAGGACTGGATTCTGGTCAGGTTTACGGCCGTTGTTCTCCATGTCTCGGCTCCATATAGCAGCACAGGTTTTACCATAGCGTTAAAAATCCTTACTTTTAACTTGCTGCCTAAGTTGTTAGAGACCCAAACATTCTTGAGTTGTTGGAAGGCTGCTCTTGCTTTTCCTATCCTTATTTTGACGTCCGCATCTGTACCACCTTGTTTATCTACCATGCTGCCAAGGTAAACAAAACTGTCCACCTCCTCAAGGGCTTCTCCTTCAAGCATAATGGGTGATGTACTGGTGGCATTAACCTTGAGGATTTTACTCTTCCCTTTGTGAATGTTGAGACCCATGCTAGCAGAAGTGGCTGCGACAATGTTTGTTTTCTCCTGCATCTGTTGTTGGGTATGTGCAAGAAGTGCAAGATCATCAGCAAAGTCAAGATCATCCAGTTGATCCCACAAGGTCCATTGGATGCCATTCCTTTTCTGCTGTGTAGATGTTTTCATCACCCAGTCAATGGCTAACAGGAAGAGGAATGGTGACAGCAAGCAACCTTGTCTCACACCAGTCTTCACCTGGAAAGCATCTGTCAACTGCTGGCCATGGATAACTCGGCAGTTTATCCCTTCGTACATGTTTCTGATTATATCAGTAATCTTCTGTGGCACCCCGTAATGCCTTAGCAATCTCCACAGGGTTTGCCTGTCAACACTGTCGAAGGCTTTTTCATAGTCAACAAAGTTGACATAGAGCGGCGAGTTCCACTCTAGTGACTGCTCTAGAATGATGCGCAGTGTCGCTATCTGGTCCGTGCAGGATCTGTTGGTGCGAAAGCCGGCTTGTTCGTCCCGCAACAGAGGGTCTACAGCGTTTTTCATCCTGTTAAGTAGTACACGGTTGAAAACCTTTCCTGGGATGGACAGCAGGGTGATCCCTCTGTAGTTCGAGCAGGAGCTTAAGTCTCCCTTCTTTGGGATCTTGATAAGGTATCCCTCTTTCCAATCGGAAGGAACTTGCTCCTCTTCCCATATCTTCATAAACAGAGGGTGTAGCATTTCCACACTGGTTTCCAGGTCCGCCTTCAGTGCCTCTGCTGGGATGCCATCAGGTCCCGCAGCCTTTCCATTTCTGAGTTGTTTAATGGCCCTGCTAATCTCTTCTTTGGTGGGACTATTACAGTCAATTAGCAGGTCATTATCGGCTGGTTGGATATCTGGTGGATTTCTTGGTTCAGGCCTGTTCAGGAGCTCTTCAAAGTGCTCCTTCCATCTCCCTCTCTGTTGCTCCTCACTTGGTATGGTGTTTCCCATTTTGTCCTTCACTGGTCTCTCTACCTTGCTAAATTTCCCTGACAGCGTCTTAATGGTATCAAACAGTTCCCTCATGTTCCCCTGGTGAGCTGCATCCTCTGCTTCTTTAGCAAGTTTATCAACAAATTCCTTCTTGTCCCTCTTGATGCTTTTCTTAACTTCCTTATTTGCATCTGTATTTATTTAGAGGATAATAATTTAAAGATGTACAATAAAAATATGAACGAATTTTTAACACGTGGTAAAGAAACTTTCCATAAAAACACGAATTTAAATGCAAAGTATTAAACAAATAAGGGCATTGTAGGAGTTTAAGATAATCTGTACATTTAAATATATTTTTATTTTGTAACGAAAAACTATTGCATTAGGACTAGTCCTCATAGTTTGCTAAACAGACGAACCTACATATGAGATTGCAATGTATTATTTCTTTTCTGTTTAAATTTTTCATTTCACAGACGGTAATGTTCACCATCCGGGAATCAATGTGAACCACAATGACCCCAACCACACACCCGAACCAGAGGATCTTTTGCCAGTGAAACGCCAGGAGCATCATCCCCAACCGACCCATCATCCCCAGCCAACTGATGCACCACTGAAGAGACAAGAGCATACAACCCACCCCCATCCCACCCACACCCCTCACCCCAATAAGAGACAAGAGCATACAACCCACCCACACCCTACCCACACCCCTCACCCTAATAAGAGACAAGAGCATACAACCCACCCACACCCTACCCACACCCCCCACCCCAATAAAAGACAAGAGCATACAACCCACCCCCACCCCACCTCCACACCCCTCACCCCAATAAAAGACAAGAGCATACAACCCATCCCCATCCCACCCACACCCCTCACCCCAATAAGAGACAAGAGCATACAACCCACCCACACCCTACCCACACCCCTCACCCCAATAAGAGACAAGAGCATACAACCCACCCACATCCCACCCACACCCCTAATCCCAATAAGAGACAAGATCATACACCACACCCTCACCCAACTCATAACCCCCAAGTTACACCTGACCCACTTGATTTTATTCCACTGAAGAGACAAGATCATACACCCCACCCACACCCAACTCATAACCCCCATGTTACACCTGACCCACTCGATTTTATTCCACTGAAGAGACAAGATCATACACCCCACCCTCACCCAACTCATAACCCCCATGTTACACCTGAACCACTTGATTTTATTCCACTGAAGAGACAAGATCATACACCCCACCCACACCCAACTCATCCAACGCCCGAACCAATTATATTTTAATAAGTTCACCTTGCTATCGTCAGGACAGATAGACTTGCCGAAACAGACAAATTATGTAATGTATTTTGTCTTTGTATACGTTTAATTAACAAGAGAACATATAACACATTTTTAAACCAGAAAGTGGTGAAAATAAAGTAATAGTTTTTGCAACAATTATTTGCTTTTGTTGTTATTGTTTTGACTATAGTGCGCCAATATATTAAATATTAGAGCAGGTTATTATTGTTTTATTCCACATTTATAGTTTTTTTGTTTTTTTTAAATTAAATATTAAAAGTCTGTTTGCTTCGTCTAAATTTTAATTAAAGCGACTATAGGAGATGTGTCCAGGAACTTGAATTTGATTATGAAGAGGTATCTGTCTAGGATATGAGAATCACCGTTGTGATGTTTGGGATTACATTAAGTGATGTCCACCCGAAATAGTGCAAGCATGAGTGAACACGGCGTGAGACTGTCAATGATGGTCGAGAAGGTGTCAATGATGGGCGAGAGGGTGTCAATAATGGGCGAGAAGGTGTCAATGATGGGCGAGAGGGTGTCAATGATGGGTGAGAGACTGCCAGTGATGGGCGAGAGGATATAATATATTATGTACACAGTGGCTGTGTCGTACTCATAGAGTTGTATTATAGTCACGGTCAAGACGGCAGTGTGTTCTAATTCCCTTGGACGCATCGAGAAGTAGTGTTTATTCTGTGTATCCCTTGGATTTGGAGGTCATAATACAATTCAATATGTGATAAAGTCATTAAACTTATCGTATTATTTGATGGAGTCAGAGCTGTAGTGCATTGGACCAACATATTGGATAAGTTGCAGTATTCAGAGGTGATTAGGGAGACCATACCTGGCAGTCTGACATTGATCCATCGTTAACCCTGCGATCTACAGCTTGTAAGTGTCCAATAATGGAGTGTGGTATACAAAATAAATTATACCGCAGCCAATTCGATTTGTCACGGGGGCTGGTGCGTAAGAATAAGGATGAAAGGGTTTCGAAACCGATAATCACGCCTAAAAAAAGGACGATTCGATCGATTAGCTAAATGATAATGATACAAAATATTTCAAAAGATTGATAGGTAACCTTAGATTTGGGCTTGAGATTGAAAGTTAACCTATGACACGGGCTCGAGATATAAAGGTAACCTAACATTTGTGATTGAGATTGAAAGGTGACCTAACATGTGTGACTGAGATTGTAAGGTGACCAAAGGACTTGTTCTTGAGATTGCAAGGTAACCTAAAATTTGGGTTTGAAATTGAAAGGTAACCTAACATTTGTAATTGAGATTGAAAGGTGACCTAAGATTTGGGCTCGAGATAGAAAGGTAATCTAAGACAGACTTAGGCTTAACTGGGAATTGATGACAGCTTTTGGGAAGTCACTGAATTATCATGATTTTACCTCTATTTGAGAACATCTAATATCACACTCACAAACAATTTAGGATTTCCCCCCATTCACAACGCGATTGACAAACGGACAGGTGCACTTAGACAAGAGCCTTATGTATTTATATATATATATATATGTATATATATATATATATATATATATATATATATATATATATATTTATATTTATATATTTATATTTATTT
>CAXITT010000377.1:452802-476477 GCA_964033795.1 Lymnaea stagnalis | reverse complement strand
CTTGATTTTATTCCACTGAAGAGACAAGATCATACACCCCACCCACACCCAACTCATAACCCCCATGTTACACCTGACCCCCTTGATTTTATTCCACTGAAGAGACAAGATCATACACCCCACCCACACCCAACTCATAACCCCCATCTTACACCTGACCCACTTGATTTTATTCCACTGAAGAGACAAGATCATACACCCCACCCTCACCCAACTCATAACCCCCATGTTACACCTGACCCACTTGATTTTATTCCACTGAAGAGACAAGATCATACACCCCACCCTCACCCAAATCACCCAACGCCCGAACCAATTATAATTTAATGAGTACACCTTGCTATCGTGGGGACAGATAGACCTGCCAGAAAAGACAATTATTTAATGTATTTTGTCATTGTATAAATTTAATTAACAAGAGAACATATAACAGATTAGGAACCAGAAAGTAGTGAAAATAAAATTATTGTTTTTGCAACAATTACTTCTTATTGTTTCTACTGTAGTGTAGCAATATATTATATTTTATTGCATGTTATTATTGTTTTAATACATATTTAGAGTTTTGAAGAAACAAAATTATCAAAAATCTGATTGCATCGTCTAAAATATTAAATGAATTGGTTGTGGGAGAAGTGGCCAGGATTTTCAATTTGATTATGAAGAGGTATCCAATAATAGAGTGTTGTATACAAAATAAATAATAACGCCAGAAATTCGATTTGTCACGTGGGGTGGGGAGTGTGTAAGAATAAGGTTGTTTCGATAGATCAGCTAAACGAATGATCCAAAATATCTCGAAAGATTGAAAATTAACCTAAGACTTGTGCTTGAAAGTCGCCCCACCCCCCCCCCCCTGGGGTGGGGAGTGTGTAAGAATAAGGTTGTTTCGAAAGATCAGCTAAACGAATGATCCAAAATATCTCGAAAGATTGAAAATTAACCTAAGACTTGTGCTTGAAAGGCGCCCCCCCCCCCCCACAACGCAATCCATAAACGGGTAGGTGATCTTCTACGAGAGCCTTATGTACGACAGTTATTTTTTTTTTATTAATTCCGGTTACCATAAAGATGTCTGACTCGCAAATTTGTGGGTGTACGGGTAGTTAAGCTAGTTAATATAGCCTGTTACACGCATGTAAAGAGTTTGGGTCGTCAACTAGTCTACAGAAAGCAAATGTCATAATGCAAGAAATACTGTCCCCTCCAAACTTATACATTGATAGCCACAATCTGTCGGTTGTTGAGCATTTCATATATCTTGAATACAATATCTCTAGATCATTCTCCGCTGACGAAGAGCTGAACATCAGGATGGCAATAGCAGCAGCAACTATAGCTTAATTAAAGGAGCGTGTTTGGAATGATCTTAACCTAACTGAGCGTACAAAAATAAGCGTGTATCGGGCATGTGTTCGTAGTACGCTTCTACATTGCAGTTAAAAGTGGACAGCGTATCCCAGTCATGAGCGGAAACTCAACAGGTTCCACCAAAGATGCATGCATCCTATTTTGCGCATTCGATGGCAGGACGCGGTGCCTAACACAAAGGTCTTGGTAAGTGCCAAAATGTGTAGCATATTCTCCCCTCTTATGCAAGAGGTGCATTCGCTGGTTTAGGCCACGTTAGGAGAATGGAGGAAGACCGCATTCCAACGGAACTGGTGTATGGAGAGTTGGCAGAAGGACCAAGGCTTATTATTCGGCCACGGCTGTGATTTAAGGACGTTTGCAAAAGGAGCATGAGGGAAGCCAAACGTAGAAATCAACGAATGGGAGATCATCGCTGAGCACCGTTCCAGCTGGCGAACAAGCTGTGTATGAAGGAAACAAAAAGGCAGAAAATGTGCAAAACAAAGCCCATGTAACCTTACAAAAAGCATCACGGAAGGCTAAAGGAAACCAGGAGTCCAAGTTCTCCTGCGAGAAGTGTAGCCCAGACTGCAATTCCAGGATCGGCCTTATGAGCTATTTGATAAAGTGTCCATAGCTACTCCATCGTCTCGCATAGGCGGAAGGGTGACATTTATTGTGTTTTTTTTTTTAAATCAACAACACATAAACACATAATATTGATTGAGAATCAAGTTGGCCGCTAATTTTCAGTGAAAAGCTCATGAGTCATGACTATGTCCAGTTACGGAGTAGTACGTGCAAGTATTATACGCATTAATGTTCCAACAAATTATGACAGTTAGGAAGAAGACAATGATGGGGATTGCCAAAGGTTGCTGAGCGAAGTCCAGAACCGTAAAAGGAGGAACAACTTACCTTATAGGGGACAACGCTATACTCATGGGGGACGACACTATACTCATGGGGGACAGCACTATACTCATGGGGAATAACTCAATACTTATGGGGGATAACGCTATACTCATGGGAGACAACGCTACACTCACTGGAGATAACAATACACTCATAGGGGAGAACTCTATGTTCATGGGGGATAACGCTACACTCATGGGAGACAACGCTATACTCACGGGAGATAAAAAAAACTCATAGGGGACAACTCTATATTCATGGGGGATAACGCTATACTCACGGGAGACAACGCTCTACTCATGGGAGACAACGGTGATGAAGAATGCTTGGGCAACGACCAGATTTAGCCGAGATTAATCATAACGATGAGGTTTTCCCTGAATTGTGTACCACGTGTTGTCTTGTAATTGGAGCAAGGCATGCAACGCACACGCAGAAAAAATAATAATTAACAAAGCTGTTTTGATATTATCGAACTGTGACAGTATGACTGGGTGTCATGAATTGTTTTTATTCATGAAGGTTTTGAACGTAAATGCGTGGAAATCTGGAATGAGTGATCATTTATTTAGAATTATAAAAAGGTTGTATAAGGTAAAAATAAAGTCTGTTGTTACACCGAACACAGAAGAGTGAGCATCATTTATTTCTATTACAATGCCATTCGGGGCGAGCCGAGCATTTTGCCGCCCTTTTCCACTAATAAAAAACTCTTCAGTTGGCCGTTCCTCCATATAAATATTTAAAAAAGGTCCACCCGGGGCGGAAAGCCCCCCCCCTCTGCACCGCCTTTCTACGCCATTGGCCAGATCTGTCTATCATAAATCAGATATACCACATCTGTATAGCGAGGAAGTGTAAGAAAATGAATCCCGGAGACATGTGTCAATAGAGGAGCAGACGTTCTTTTGGATCATCGTCTAGTGGTTGCTCGATTGAAAAAAAAATCAGGTTGAAGAGAAGAGCTGGGCAGTAGAGAAATTTAACGGCTTAAGATTAGGCTATTGTTCTTAGAGACACAGCAAAGCTAATTGCGTTGAAATAACGATTTCAACCAAATTTCTGGTACTACATTAAGAGGAAACGTTAACATGCCAAATAGTACTCCGTAACATAGGCATTAAAAAAAAAAAATAACAGAAAATAAAAACACAACTTACTTAGAGATCTAACAGGAAATCGTTTCTAAGGAGATATAAGGCTTACCATAACTTTAAGGGTTAAAACGGGTATGTATGGGAGTACCTAGAGGGAGTGAAGGGGGGCGATCGGTGCTTTAAAATATTTTTTTATTAACAAAAATTATATAAGAGTATTAATGTATGTGTGTTTGGGATAAGGAGAATAATTTTTGGACTTTCTGCCCAAGCCTCATATTTAAAGAGGCAGCGCATTTTGACTTCAACTAATTGATAAATAATCTTATTTTGCGTTTAGCACATGAATCGAACGTGAGGGTCTTTTAATTATAATATTAGTTTAGGTATATATTAGAATGGTAATTAATACCATCCGGTTCAGGCCTACATCCAGTGGCAGTTTTTGTGTTTGGATAAAAGAGTAGAGCAAAGGTGGGCCTTTGCATTAGCAAAAACTATTGACCACATTGACATCGGGAAAATATGGGTTATCATAACTATCTTGGACATGGCATGTTTCACGAATGGAGCCCCTTTGGGTCATTGGCGCTGGGTCACTGGTTGATCACACCACAAGTAGCGTAGGCCCAGCTAATGTATACATTTGGCATTTTAAATCAAAAGAATCTTCAAATAAACTCCACCTAATTTATGAACAAAAAAAAATTATTTTAAATTAAATAATAATAATAAAAAAATACTTATAATAATCCAGCTAACCAAATTTTCAATACACCGTAAAGGCACATAACCGGTTTTAAGGCGCTATTAATTATAAAATTATTTTTGATATTCATTTTTTATTCCTTTCAGATTAATTTCTTAGATTTTTGACAGAATATATAATTATTTTTTTAGATTTAAAACATGTTAGGATTAGCAATCTGTTATGCTATGTTTTCTAAATAAGTTAATATTCTTTTGCATTTCTTTTTAGAAACTAATATGACGATTAATCTGGCAATTATTCTGCACAATATTCCAATCCATGGGGGAGAACCCATTCTAGGTCTTAAAAAAATGAGTGATTCATTGCGTTTAAATTTGATTACTATGTGATGAGCCGCTTAGAACTATATGCTTAATGTTACTAAAATTATTCCTTAAAACATAGTTTCTTGTTTTTTTAATTTTTATTTATGCAACTGTGTAGACGCATTCATTAAAGTATACTAATAATATAATATGTGCACTTGTATTAACTTAGCCGAGTCACTCCATTTGAATAAAATACAGAATACAGAATAATACACTTTATACAGTAAAGTCAATGCAATAATTGACAATAAAATTTATTTACATTTAAACGAAGGAAAAAGTCCCCTAATCCCAAACAAGTAAAAGTTCATTTTCCAGGTAATCTTTGTGCCTTTCCCATTCAGCCATGTCTATAAATATAAAAAAATAGTTGATAATGTACTTCTTATTTAAATTGATTTTATTGATAGAATAGAGTATAGAAAGTATAGTAATAGTTATAGTATTATTTATAATTATTATAGATACTATATTATTACTACTATTACTATATGTCATCTTTCAATCATATAACTTATAACTTTTTGGCTGCAAATAACCTCTCAATGTTCCATGCACTTTCTAAGTTTGACATTTTAAAAATTAATTTAAAGTTATTATTAATATAAATTATAAATACAATTTTGTTTGCAATTTATTTAAGTGTAATGTATGACATTCATATAATATAAATCATATGTATATTTTTTTTTTTCAATTCAGTTCAAGTTTTGATGAACATGTTATAGTATCACATTAAGATTAATGATTAAATATTAAAAGTCATAAGATAAAAGGAAATGACACAAATAAAAATGCATCAACTATTCAATTGAACCAGGTAGCAATATTACAACAGCTAAATCAGAAGTGAAATTTTGCATGAATACAACTTTATTTTTCAGAAATTTTTCTTAACTCATTAACTAAATTTAATTTCTGAAGTATACATTTATTGCACAATATTTAATTAAGCAAACTTGGCTGAACACTGCTTCTCAAATTAATAGTGACTGCCATAATTTATTAACAAAATTATTTCATCACCTCATCTCATTTTTTTAACATTATCCCATTGCATGTCTGTCTGGATTAAGGGCTAAGAAAGACAACCCTTGGAAAACAGATTGCATTTTCATAATAATAATATGAATTATTTTGCCATTGCATTTCCTTTAAAAACCTCTCGAAAACTTTCATTTGCACAATAGGGAAACAGCCTTTGGAACAGGATTATCATTTGAAAATATCCAGTTGAATCCCCTTTGAAATTCTTCACTTGAATTATTTTTTTTTTTTAAATCTTGACACATTTCATTTTTGTACTTTCACAAACTATGTAAACATGAATCTTTTCTCCTAACAGATTTGCATCATAAAATTGAGTGAGGTTTACCTTGGTGATTTACTATGGTTTTTAATATGGACATCACTCCTTATGAGCTACTAGTTGCGTTCTGCAACTTTCTTAGTTACACTGTCTTGATGGTAACATGCATATACAAGGCTCCACAAGTTTATGCTGTGGTCAGCTCAGGTTCCTCACTGGGGATCAGCTTGCCTAGTCTTATTCTGGAGTTTACATCGTAAGAGCAATTTTTTTTATGTATGCTTTAAGCCAGAGGTTCCCAAACAGTGTGTCATGTCATCCTCTCAAGGGCACTGAAAATAAACACATTTTATAATGTAATATTGAGTGACTTCTTGTGGACTTGGTGCAAGTAGTAACTCACTTAGCAATAACTGTTTGCAGAAAACTTTACAAATGGTTACAAGATGATTCTCTACAATAAATAAGTTATTCATTCTTTTTCTTTATAAATAGCTGCTAGTCCCCTGCTGTAATTGTTTTGACTTAATTTTTTGGAGTATTGTTGTGATTAAGTCATGAGAAGTTATTGAAGTATTTCATCTCTTTTGTATGTGTAGTTTAAAAAATGGAATCAGTTTTTACAAATGTGAGGGAAAATTCAAAGTTAGAATTTTTACATAGAGTTACTTGAGTAACATGGATACAGCTAAGGTGCTGTAATCTGAAAAAATTTGGGAACCTCTGCTTTAAGCAAAATTTGCATTTAAAGGTGTCTTTGCTAAACACACTTTTTACCTCACTTACTCTTGAAATAATGTTAATGATGATAAAGTAAATTAGGGAAACTTCAGGTTGTCCTTTTTAAAAAATGTTGACTACTTTAATTTTGTTTTATTTTAAAAGCACTTAAAATAATATATAATATATACTTTGTGTAAGATAAAATTCTACAATTTCATTATCAGTAACAAGGTTAGATTTCCTTTCTTGACATTAAATAAGTTTAACACTCTCACAAAAACTTGAAAATATATGTTTTTAAAAAAAAAATATTATGATTAGGCTAAACTGGAAATTAACTTTACTATTGGTAGACTCTTAAGCTTAAAATGAATTAAAATGTGTAAAGCCATTTAAGGATGTACATTTGATTATGTCACTGCATTTATACGATTTCGTGTAAAGGTATAGTAGATCTGAATTCATAAATAAAGTTGTCAACATGCCACGTACCAGTACATCAAAAAGTTTTATAGACTAATCGTATAGGGTACTATAATTTATAATAATGTGATGGTTAGCTTGTACTTCAGCAACTACTTCCACCCTTCCTCAAAGCAGTCTACTTGGGTGTGAAGCACATAATAATATAAATGTGCTTAAAGCACATGTGTGTGACTTGTGTAAGAAACAACTTATTGTTTTTTCCTTTTCAGTTTGTTGAATAATCTTTTTTGTCTTCCACACATTTGTATTTTCATTTGGGAAGAAGGGGCAAGAAATTGCAAAAAATAACTGTGATTTAATATATTTAGAAAAACCCAAAAGTGATATAAAGATACTTATTTTAAAATGTAGAACATGAAAGTATTAAATTTAACCAGAGATCTTGATATGATAAAAAAAAATTGTTTTAAGATAAGGCTTACATCTTGTTTTTTATTATCAAAGTTCTTTAAATTTTCTGAAAAAAAAAAGAAATTACCAAGTGTGTTTTTTAAAGTAAAAAACTAAGAATATTTGATACTTTTTCCCCAGGTACACAATTGAGACAACATACCAGTTTGGCATGGGTTATCCCTTTGATACCTATTTTGAAACAACCTTAATGTGGGCACAAGGTAACTACCTTCTTTAGTGGACTAATTCTTTTCATCCCAAAAATAACTTCACTTTACCTAATGTAAAATAACAAATGGTGATGATCAGATGGGGCTTATATGTTTGGGTTTCATGGGTAAAAAAGAAAATGAAGCTTATTAGGTGATTAGTGTATGCCACCATTGGGCATTTTAATGCTATATTGGAATGGGTACGTGTTCGCAATCACATTATTAAAATAACCCAGTGTTTCTCCAACTTTTATGGTACATTTGCTTTTTTTTTAAAATCTTTATGGCTGGCATCTCTTCCCTTACCCATAGGAGACAATAAATGTTACCCCTTTCAGTGGGGATTGCTAACTGATAATACAACACTTTTTAAACAAAATATAATTATTATGTCAAAAATGAAACTCATTATTATTTGCCCATTTTATGTTTCAGATGTAATTTTGTTTTGGGTGGTGCTGTCAAATCGACATCTCCTCAATCTTAAACTTGCTCCTTACATCACAGTGTATCCTTTTTTAAATATCAGTAGATTTTGCAGATAATCAATTGAAGTTATAAATTCTCTCAAATGTCATTTATGATGAAAAATTTAGGCTCAGAAATTTAAAAAGTAAACTGAAAATAATTTTGTTTTTCCCTACTGTTCCAAAACTATTTAAAAAAATACAGTAGAGACTCAGAAATATTTATATTTTTATCTTAAACTCAAATGGATATTATTATTATATTTTTGAATGAAATTATTGCACATGAGTATGAAAAGCACCATACAAATTGGAATTCAAAAAAATAAAATTATAACTTTTGGAAATCTAAAATACTTAAGAAATATTTCATTTAACTCATAAAAGATATGCTGTTGGTGCTACATTTATAGCTCACAGGTGGCTACCTGATATCATCATGTACAGTTTGATTGTAAGTCTATGTTTGATACTGAGGCAGATCCAGGGTGGGTTAAAAAAAAAAGGAGGTAGGAAATGAATTACTGATATTTAATTTAAGCACTCAAGGGCAGTACAACAAATTTCTCTAGTCCAATCGTCAGCAAATCACGGCCAGCGAGCTGCATGCAGCTCTTTAGCGACCTGATGGCGGCTCGGCCAGTCGGCTAGCCACAAATCGGTTTTTATTAAAAAAACATGGTTCTTGACAGGCAATTGAAAAGAAATTTGGCTCTTAAACAATTTTTAATCGTCCTGCTTCTGATTTTTGGCTCTTTTGACTAATAAGTTTGCCGACCGCTGGTTTAGTCAGATATATGAAGGGCAGTACAAACAATGTGTCTAGTGAGATAGCTGATGGATAGTACAACTACAACTATGTCTAATGAGATATCTGAAGGGCAGTACAACCAATGTGTCTAGTCAGATATTATGTAAAGAGCAGTACAACCAATGTGTCAAGTGAGATATTATGTAAAGGGCAGTACAACCAATGTGTGTAGTCAAATATTATGTGAAGGGCTGTACAACCAATGTGTCTAGTCACATATTATGTAAAGGGCAGTACAACCAATGAGTGTAGTCAGATATTATGTAAAGGGAAGTAAACCAATGTGTGTAGTCAGATATTATGTAAAGGGCAGTAAAACCAATGTGTGTAGTCAGATATTATGTAAAGGGCAGTACAACCAATGTGTCTAGTGAGATATTATGTAAAGGGCAGTTCAACCAATGTGTGTAGTCAGATATTATGTAAAGCGCAGTATAACCAATGTGTGTAGTCAGATATTATGTAAAGGGCAGTAACAACCAAAGTGTGTAGTCAGATATTATGTGAAGGGCTGTACAACCAATGTGTCTAGTCAGATATTATGTGAAGGGCTGTACAACCAATGTGTGTTGTCAGATATTATGTACTGCCGATATTATGTGAAGGGCTGTACAACCAATGTGTCTAGTCAGATATTATGTGAAGGGCTGTACAACCAATGTGTGTTGTCAGATATTATGTAAAGGGCAGTACAACCAAAGTTTGTAGTCAGATATTATGTGAAGGGCTGTACAACCAATGTTTGTAGTCAGATATTATGTGAAGGGTAGTACAACCAATGTGTTTAGTCAGATATGTGAAGGGCTGTACAACCAATGTTTGTAGTCAGATATTATGTGAAGGGTAGTACAACCAATGTGTGTAATCAAAAATGTAAAGGTTAGTGCAACCAATGTGTCTAGTGATATATGTAAAGGGCAGTACAACTTCTTATGTAATGTATAATGCTAGTGGTTTATAGAAATCATGGTTGTGGAGTTGAAAACTGTTTTAACATCTGTTTAGCAGGAAAATAATCCTTACTCTATGAGGATTGTGCTCCAAAAGTGAGTCATCCATGCCAGCTGTACAATCCATAGCAAGTGTTTCCAGTGAATCATTGGTTAATGTCCATGGATTTGAGTGAAGCTTTTTGACAGTCCTTGAAGCGTTTTTTATGCCCACCAGCTGAACGTTTCCAATGGGAGAGTTCACCCAAAATTAGTTGTTTGGGAAGTCTGCTGCCTGGCATCCTTGCAACATGACCTGCCCATGTGGCTTGTCCTTTTTGAAGGAGTGTGTGGATGCTGAAATAAATAGCTTGTTGTAATACATATGTATCAGGGACTTTGTCCTGCCACCTTATGCCACCAAGTTCACATAGATAGCGGAATAGGAGATGGTTTAGCTATCTAGAATGTCTGCTGTAACATTTGTTTTGGAAATTTGGTTGTAAATCTCATCATCAATTGTTACTGGCCTGGAGAGAGTGCTGCCCTAATATGTGAATTTTTTTAATGCTTTGATATTCTGTAATTTCACTGATAATTTAAATTCTTTGTTAGCTTTTCCTGGAGCTGGCCAGTGGGTTTTTTTATTGATGGCGAGGCCATAGTTGTTGCAAGCCATAGCAAATCGATCAAGTCTTTGCTTGGATTTAGGGCAAATATATCAGCAAACAAGAAGTCTTGGATAACCATTTCTTTAACTTTCATAATGACTTGCAGTCTCCTAAGATTAAATAGCCCTCTATCCTTATTGTATTTTATAGGAATGCCATTATTATTGTCAAGAAAAGCATCGATCAGCATTGCTGAAAATACCATGCTTAAATGTGTTTGGGCTTGAACACAACCTTGTTTTACATCATTTGTAATTATGTTCAAGATGTAGTTGTAAACAATTAAGTAGGACTATAGCCAAGATCTTCCCAGCCATGGAAAGGAGAGAAATGCCTTGATTGTTGTCACAGGTTTGGACTGCCCTTCCTCTTATATATGCGTATGATATTTGCATCCTTTAATTGATGAGGGACAGTACCATCTTTCCGTATCGACAAATAGCTCTGTTGTAAGTCTTTTTGTCAGGACGGGGTCTCCTACTTTATAAATTTCAACAGGGATTGCATCGTGCCCTGGGGTTTTATTGAGGAGAGTTGCTGTATTGCCCTCCCAACTTCATCTTTATTGGGACTATTGTCTAGCTCTTGGTTGATCTCCTCTTGTGGTAAACGAGCTGTAGCATTATTGCTTTTATTTACATACAACAACTAACAGGCCTATGAGCAATAAGTCAGTGGTACAACTACAATGTTTGCACAACCATTTAAATAAGAGCTTAATATTTTATTTTCCTAAATACATTATTTATAACATTGTGTCATCACCACTGTGAGGTTTCGCCACCACTACACTACACTGGAGCATAGAGCTGAAATTGTCCACTGTATAACAATATAACTTATCTCAATCTCATCCCCACCCAGGGCTCCACCACCCCCATCATCTGCAGCAGTAAAGTTGTTCAGCTAGTCAAAATATTGAAAACTAAAAATCCAGGGAGTCTCAGTGCATTGACCTGGGGATTACTGTCGTACCTGGCAGGAGGTAAAAGAAATTTGTGTTGGTTGTAATTTATGAAGTTTATTAATTTTTTATATTAGAAAAAAAAAGAGGGTGGTGGGGTTGATGGCTCTAAAAAGGTGGAAAAATCTAGCACTGACCTCTGGTCAAAACTTTAGAAGCCAACCACTTTTCAGATTTACACATTTCCAGAATATAAACTGATGCTAAATGCCATTGATATAGCTAAATGCTAAATGATTAAAATGCCATTGAAATAGCATAATGCTAAAAGTGTTAAAAGAAATTCCCACATCAGCGCTGTGTGCTTTATTGGATCTTTGCTAAACTTTTGTATTTTATATTACTATATTCATTATTTGTATCTAATTTTAAAACTAGAAAAACTATTTGTCTATGTACTTATCTAGAATTTGACACACAGTTAATTTTGCCCAGCTGGACAATGTTGCTATAAATTCTCTCTTTCAAATACTGGTACATTAACTACAATGATAGTTTATAGTTTTTAAAATCATAATTTTATTGTTCAGACTCTCTTCCTTTCTTTTTAAATGTTTATTATTATTTTTTCATTTCCCTAAATCGAAGCTTTATTAATGAATTATGCACAATAAGTAAATTTCTTTGTTAGTCTAAGGGATAAGATAAAGAAGGTAGAGGGGAAGGTTGGTAGAAAGTGGTGGATTAGAAGGAGGTCATTAGCGATATAGGATTGCAACACGATGGTGGAACACAAAATAACAAGAGCACCAACAAAGGAAGAAATCTAAAATTTGAACAGGAAGTATTTAGAAAAATAATCAAAGTTGTGGGAAAAACACATCAAAATATTTTTTTTGAATAAGTATGTATGCTGGCATCCGTCCGTCACAATGTAACGATGGAGTGGGCTTTGGAGGAGGAAATCCACATGGCCTGGGATTATTCTTCAAGGATTATAAGCTGGTTCCCAACAGCAAATCGCCTCTCTCCACGCCTCTGGATAACCCAAGGGAACATCAATGGATGATGCAGCTTGGCACCAGTGACGTCGCAAGAGTTGTCGGAATATTTCACTGTATCAATGTTATCCGCCTTTGGGGACTCCAACTCCGGGTTTGATTTCAGAGTTTCCTTCTCTTAGATGAGTTGCCGACCAAGGTTAACGAGTCTCATCCACCCGGGTTTTAAATAAGTATATCTAAATTAATGTTAGAGAGATGATAAAATGAAACTGAACATCTCCTTACGCTCCCATCATTCATATACAATAACTTTATACTGCTACAACTATTGTCCTGAACCAATGTCTTGGGAGCATGCCCCCACGGCATGGGGAAATGATGATTTGACTGCCTCTAATTTGATGATTTGACCTGATGGACCACGTAAAAGAGATCCTTAAATTTACATGATCCAATGGGTGGAAGAACAGGTGCAGCAAATATGATGTGGAAGTGGAATGCTTTAATAATGCAGTGAGACAAAAACACTGCTGAGCATCCACTGCATCCTTGTCCTTTTCCAGTCATTTTGACTAATGCTCGCCACTGGATCAAAATAGGCGAGTAAGTCAGGCTGGCGAATTAAGGAACTCTCCCTCGCTTGAAACAAAATAAAGGGCATTTCAAGGCCAGGTGTATAAGCTACCCTATTGGCGACCATCTTTGTTACCTACCTGGATAAGGAAGTTTGAATGGGCTTCAAACACAACTAATCTTTACTGGCAAAAACTCTTTAAGAGCAACAATCCAAATTCATGAGAAACAATTGCTATGTACCATACATGAGGGCCAGGCAGACTCACACCCAAAGAAAAGCACACTGTAAAGAAAATTAGAATCACCTCCACTCCATCTAGGACTCTGAATCCTATGTGCGGGAAATCTTACCAGTCACAAATGTGTGTGGCAAGCCACCTCCATACACAGATGAATATAGACTTGGTCATGTTCCAATGGGAAGGGCGACCAACATGGGGATAGAAATGATACAGTGGTGACAGGTACACAATATTGGGCTCCAAGGGGATAAGGATCATCGTCAATGTGGCTGCTTCCTACAGCCTCATGTTGGTAAGAAGCAAGAATGAATAAAGTGAGGGTTGAGGGAGGTTTGGCTGTTGATGGGAAGAGTACACCTCTGGCAGCACTTATACATGTATCTTATTTAAATTTTTGAATGTTTGGTCACTTTGTGATAATTAAAATACATTCAATAAAGATACATGCTATATGCATAAAATAACTGGAATGTTATTTACAGAACGTTTGGGAATTTTGGAAACATTTTTCACTAATAAATTTGTCTAAAATATAAGACTATTTGATTTGCATCCATGTACAAAATTTGATTTCCACAGCAAGGGTGCTGACAGCTGTTGTGATTACTGGAGATATTCCAATGTTTTTCAATAACTTCTTTGCCACATTTCTTGACATTTGGGTCAGTGCCTCAATCGTCTACTACAACCGTCTCAAAGCAAAACGTAGATCATCACGTTGTACTTGAATATTTTTATGCTTAGAAAGTGCTGACAGCTATTTTACAGCTTATTAAATGCGGTTAAGCCATGACAATTGAAACCTATTGCTAAGTGCTTCATTTTGTTTCATTTTGAATTGTTTTTTGTCTGGGCCAGAAATGTAAACAAATTTCATTAAAAAACCATTTAAAAACTTCCCCAAAAACTTTTGGGGGCCTCGTAGGCACTTTCATTTTGAGGATGCAGGTAATATAACTTATGCATTATTGTGCAACTAGTAACTGTTACAAACAACAAAATTTAAATGCAAATTGCAAACTGTTTTTTGTGGAAATTTTTATTAACAGACACTTTTTAGACATAACAAATTTGGTCCTTCTTAATATTTTATCCAAAACATTGTCAATTAAAATTTGTGCCCAACAAGTACAAATTGACTGAATGGTAGCATAAAATTCGTTGAGGTTCAAGTGAATATTTTTAAAAAAAAGTGTTCTAAAATATCAGAATATAAAAATTTCTATATGAGTTGGTATTTAATTTGCTCATTTAGCCTCCTGTATCTTTACTAATGCATGATGTTGATATAATTTGAACTTAGTTAACTGTCTGTAAGAGCACAATATGTATATGCTCATGGCATTTTTCAGGCCTGCAGCCTGTGGACTGGGCTTCTAAATTAAATATAGGTCTACATCAATATTAAGAGTTTCCAGTTACAGAAAATGACAGTAATATTCTTAAAGATCTTAAACATAGAATTGTCATCTAGTCAATTAATACATTTGATAAAGAGGAAACAGCATTTAATTATAAATAGTTAGGAAAATCATGCCAATGAATGAGAACTACATAACTTTTGAAAATAAAACATGTTCAGATATAAAATGAACAATTTTAAATACATTTTTAAATGAATAATATAAAATATAAAAATATCTAGCGCATCCTCATTTGTAATATTTGTTATAGATTTTTTTTTTTAATTCCAAAAAAAGGCTAGCTTTTGATACAAAGGCTTGACATTTTAAAACAAGCAATTTATAACTCAATTTACTTAACACATCAATTTTTTAAATCATTTCTGATTTCCTTTTAAAATTTATATCAAACAAAGATTAGATTAAAATATTAGACCCAAAAGTGCTAGGACAGGAATTTTCAACAGTAGGTTTGATGCCTACTGGTTTTTGAAAAAATGCCATTGCCATTTAGCACTTTGGATGACTTAGCCATATATGACAAAACAGAGATGAGTGAATGTCTTTGGAGTGCTGGATGTACACAAAAATCTCATATTCCCCAGTCTAAAAGGTTTTAAAAATGACTGAAAACTGCACTCTATTGTTCTTTTTATTTATTTTTAGAAAAGTAATATTTTTAAAGATTTAAAGAGTCTTGAGTCTTATTTTTAAAAAAAAAATGTCTTAATTGAAATAACTATGGTCTTTTTTATTAGGACAATAGTTAATTATAACTGGTACTTTATGTACAGATTTATCAATAAACAAGTTTACACAAAGTGTTTCACTAATATTTATGTATATTGAATTTGTTATTTATCTTTGGTAAATCAGTTTGAGTTTGTTCTAAAATTTCTTAAAATAAACCTAATCTCTAATCTGGCATTGTCAAAATAAACCTAAACGAGCTTTGTCTTATAATAAACCTAACCTAGCTTTATCTTAAAATAAAACTAAACTAGCATTGTCTTAAAATAAAGCATTGTCCTAGCATTGTCTTAAAATATCTGTCTTAAAATTTCTGCTTGGGAATTGTAGCATTTTTGTTGTACATTGCATCACAATCTTTTCAATGATCACCTTATTTAACAAATAATAGTCTTCACAGCTATTTCTTTTTAAGAAAGGTTGATAGTGACACTCACCCACAAAAATCATAACACACACAAAAAACAACAAATGATTATCCACAACTAAGGGTTAAAAGAACAAATTGGTAAAATATGAGAACAGCAGCCCTGCTATGTTGACATAGCTTTTCAGTTTTTCCAAATAGGCAATAATTTTTAGGATGCCAAAGAGGGCTTGATAATAATTGAAGTAAGGGAGAATCACATAACTAGACACAGAGAAAACAATAGAAAAACATGTTTAAAAATTTGCCTATATTAATAGAATAGTGCGTATGTGACACCATCACATTTAGATCGGGAATTATGCAGCAGCATGAAATAGGATGATAGTTATTAATAGTTTAAACCTTACAAATTTTTGAGAATAATATAAGTATAAAAGCTGCATCTCCATTTTGAAATTTAAAAAGTGCCTTTTTTTAAAGACATTAAGATATGTTTGAACTGCTTCTGATCATTTTCGGTGTGGCAATGTCCATTTACAATGAAAGTTGAATATAGGAGACAGAAGCAGGTACAATTTTACATAGGAATGAAATAGTGCTTAGAGACATGATCTCCAAAAATTAATAGGCTGATTAAAAATAGTATTTTCAGTTGCCAAATACAAGATCTACTTATACTGCAGTCTAAAACAAAAAATGCCTGGGATTTATTTGGGAAAGAATGAAACGATTCTGGAAATAACTGACAAAACCAGAAGGTAAAGGAGGCTTTGTGACACAAAGTACACATTTTTTTTGTTGAGGAATCTCAGTCCTATCATGTGTTTTACCCTAATGAATTAAGGTTTTTATATTTTTTCCCTTCAAAACTAAAGAATAACATTTATTAAGTTTAAAATCAACGAAGTACATCATTTCTTATTAAATTAGTTTTAAAATGAGGTGAATTTGAAAATATTCCCATTTAATGAAAGAGACATTGCTAATAGTATTGTAACCCAGCATTTAATAGGCATTAAGTAAGTTATTATATCTGGCATTGGCAACATTTACACTAGAATCAACATGTAAAAGTATAAAAAAGAACATTGTATTTGTATCAATTTAGTCCATTGTGAGTAAAAAGTAATCTTATTTTATCATAATAATGTTAATTTAAACATTAATTTAAAACAAAAATCAAGGGATATCTAACTCAAATTTTTCTACATTTATTTACCTTATTTTTTTTCATTAATTTTTGAAGTAAAATGATATTTTAAGTGGATGTAACATAAAAATGTTAATACATTTAACTGTAACCCCCTAACAAAAAGATGGGATTTGCACATATCTTAAACTAACAAAAATTTCTCTATTTGACTTCCTAATATTTGCATGCTCTATGGACAAGAAAGTAACTTTGAACTTTTTCAAATGTAAAGTAAGGATCTCAAAGATGTTTAAAATTTTTAAAAAAAGCTTGCTAATTAAAACCATGTATTAATTAAATCCAACTCAACAAAATTTTAAACTTTACTTTTTTTAAAATTAGTGCTTAATTTAAAATGCAGATGATTTTGGGGAAATAATTAATATTTTATGAATCGTTTCTGGTAATGTGATAAATTTTGTTGTTCCTTTTTGTTTCTAAAATTGTCAACTTTGAATTAGGGGTTTAGGGGCCACCTGTAAGCAAAAATCACACATCTGGAAAGGAGTGCTTGAGGGGGGTAGGGGGTTTAATCACAAATTTCTCTAACATGGGAATAAACTGTCTTGTTTGTGATTTTTTTAAGGGAAGGGGATGAGAATCAATTATGTGGCCCCTTATTTTTCTGACTTTCTATTCAATAAACCTGGACATCTCTGACCAATTACAAAAACAATTTTTTTAAAACACATAGTTAAAAATTTTGCAGAATGTTAAAAAAAAGATCCATAAAAAAATATGGAAAAAGGTATTGTGAAAGTAACGTAGTACATTCCCACCTTTGTTTTTTTTTTTTTTTTCTTTTTTTTTTTCCTTAAAATTAAAAATATTTTTTATGAAATAATTTTTGAAATATTATAAATTTAATTTTAATTTTTTTTTATTTTTTTTTTTTTTTTTTTTTTTTTTTTTTTTCCTTAAAATTAAAAATATTTTTTATGAAATAATTTTTGAAATAGTATAAATTTAATTTTAATTTGTTTTTAAATTATTGATATTACGGTGATTTGCTTCATATTGGTTCATATTGGATTTTATGCAATAAAAATAGTAACCAAATAAAATCCTATCATCCTACAATAATGGAAATAGTTGTTATTTTTTTTTTTAAATCCTAAAATTACAGAGTTACTAATATTACTATATTTTATTATTTGAAAACATTTATCTTGCAAAAACATCAGCTCCTTTAATTAAAAAAAAAAAAAATTCAATTTAAAAAGTTAAATAGTATACTTAAATAAGTCTTGAGATGTTGGTACAAAAAAATCTAATGGATGGAAAAGATGGAATGTGGCATGACAGGTATAAAAACTTTAATTTAAAGTTTAAAAAGGATGGAAATAATACAGTTAACTGAAAAAAGCATTTATATCCTGACTCACCAAGATGGTATATTCTATCATGGAACAAAGCCTCACATGGATCTGTAATGAGAATTACAAATTAATTATTACAAATATAAAATTCTTGTTGCACTTTTTAAAAAAATTTTTTAAGTACTATACATTTTTTCAACAACAGCGAGTAAGATTACAACAGAAACTTACTTGAGACCATGGCTGTATCTAGCGTAGCCATCTTTGGTTCTCTTGTGAATGGAATGTTGATGTCTCTCTGTCCCCTGATACAATGGACAGTAGCTCAAGGTGTGTGCATTGGGGCCTGTTGCATGACATAGTGGACAGACATAGCGTCCCAGGGTTGGGCAAACTATTCTGCCAATTTTATCTTTCAAGGTATGTGTTGTGTAGAACTCCACTGTCTCTCCGTTGTTTTTACAGAAAGAACAGAACCGTGAAGGCATGTAGGCTCCTGCAGGTGATTCTTTGTCAGCTTTAGGCTTACTTGGCAAAGACTGCTTAGCTGATGGAACTGGCTGCACAGAATCCTCATCGCGCTTCAGGAGATGCACAAGTGACAAGATACTAGAATGGCCTTCCGTCGCAGGTGGTTCAACACCCATGTCCACCGGGGGGTTACTCTGCAGGTAGGCAAAATTCATCACTGCAGGGGGTGTTAGCCGTGGATACTCTGATAACCTAGAATGATCTGCTCGACCCACTGGCAATGGTAAGGAAGTCTCCAGGTCTAATAAATCTTGTGCTATCTGGAAGATTCACATGATGCATGAAATCAGCAACTTACTTTCTCTTGTAATTGAAATGAATGATGCTCCAAAGAGAGATCTTTTGGAAAAATGTTTTAAAAACAATATGTTTACAGCTTTTAAAAAAAAAAAAATTCTTGCACTTGCATACTGAAAATGAATTTTGATTTACATTTGATAATTTTCTTGTAATTTTTAAGTATTTCTGTTAATGTTTCAGGCTTTTTAAAGTCAAAGAAATTTTATTATGAAATAATTTATAATAATTTTTTTTCAAATACAAAAAAAAAAATGATTAGGAGAAAAAAATAAGAGAAAAAAATAAGCAGGGAACACAAACATCTGTGTGGAACGTCATTGCTATATTGTTATTTTGGGACGTCAGACAAGCATGCATTCATTATCATGGATTAAAAATTATTGCAAGAGAAAAACATTTTATCCTGAGTCTTTATCATAATTTCAATTGAGCTAGGTTTCCAGATTATCATATTTACATTTCTGGTTTCTACTTACTAATGATAATGTGCTGTATTTCATCATTATCTCCATGTTGTAAAATAAACACCTTACAAATCGCATAAAATGAACTTTAATTTGTAGCCAAACCAACTGTGTCATTATAATATCAAAATTTTGAAATGTACCTGATGTGAGTTGTCTGTCGGCCCTAAATTGGCATTCACTGGGTTTCGTCCAGAAGCAGTTGCATCATGGGAGTTCACATTCTGTGAGGCGTCATTGGAAAAGAGTGGATCCAGCAGCTCTGCAATTTTTCCATACAGCTCTGTGGATAAATAATAAGGTTCCACAATGACTCAATTGCACATACTTTTTTTTCTGATTTTGATACTATGCGTCTGAACATGTGAGAGTATAGCAATAGGCATATACATTTTTCATTACCTAAATTAATAAGACTAGGCGAAATCATTTTTCATCTACTATCATCATCAGTATTTAATTACGTTGGCAAAAATCATGTAAACCGGGTGGGTTCAAATTGGGCCACAATTTTAACATCATAAATAAATAATACTAACCTCGTCGCATACCCTCATGATCATGAAGTCCAGAAACGAGGTTTAGCCTAAGTCTTTTTTGGATCTTACGGGCTATGTATTCAGCCATGGTCTCTTGGCGAGGCTTTTTTGGATTTAGAAGCCTGTCCAACTTTTTGGATAGTTTGAAAGCACCATCTGAAGAAAAATGGTAGGTAAAGGATATAGCCAAACAAAATTTAAATAGGTCATGAGATGGATGTATACTAATTTATATACATGAAATTATTAGTTGAATGGCTTTTGACATGTTAAACTTAAACACTTTATTTGAATGATTGTTTGAAATGGTACTTTCCCAAGAAAATGAAACTGACAATTCAAAGCACAGGGAGCTGTATCCATCACAAAACGTATGGCACTTGTTCATCTCATAAAATAACACTAAATGTGTGCAGTCAAGGTTACATTTTCAACACCAGATAAAAGTCTTCAACGTCTGTCTGGTTATTATTTGGGTTTTTTTGGTAACTGAATTGGTAAGACAGTTTTTTTTTTTTTTTAAATAACACACAAGCTTTGGTCTTGAAGTCCAAATTCATTTCAAAGTCCCTGAATTTTTTTTTAAACTGGGTGTCTCTCCTGCAAATTTTCCTCACTTCACCTATTTAACCAAGCTATGAGGTATTTGCTTCTAATTACGATTATGCCACAGGGCCATAACTCTTGAAATCCGTAGTATAATCATGTTGGGGGCATCCATTAATTAAAATAGGGGGGGGGGGGGGGGGTTGTTGGAAATGTTTGACAGTTGTTGACAAGGGGAAGTGGGAGGGTAGATTAGTTGACGTCACTAATCAAGTTTTTTGGGGGCATCCATTAATTAAAATAGGGGGGGGGGGGTGGGGTTGTTGGAAATGTTTGACAGTTGTTGACAAGGGGAAGTGGGAGGGTAGATTAGTTGACGTCACTAATCAAGTTTTTTTTCTATCAAAATTTTAATCTTAAAAATTGACTGGTTCTTACATTATTTTGAAACAATTTATTGAGTGTAAATAGTCATATTTTTGGGGTTTTAGCAATATAACTTATAGTATAAGAGTTATTTAATGCGTGTCTGTGCACTGCAGATGGTTGGTCAGAATGTTTGCACATTTTGTTAGTACACGTCAAAAGTTTAACACATCATTGTACATGGTGATCAATTTTTAAAAAAAACTTATTGGTGTCCAATAACAACTTTATTAACTCAAGACAGAGAGCTTATGACAATTATTGCTCACTTGGACAATACTTCTATTTGAAGTGCTGACTGGTTAGATAAGGATGATGTTAACTTGTCTGGTATATCACTGAATATCAGTTCCGCAAGATGAAAATGATCAATCAGCTACTTTAGACTATGCCCATCATGGGCGTCATTTCAGGTATTTTTCAGGGGTATGGAGTGGGGATGCAAAACCAACACTTGGTCGGCTTGTTAAAGTTGTTTATTACTGGAACCGCCACAGTGCAATTTAAAAAAAACCATCAAAATCAGAAGGGGGTGGGGGTGCAAATGCCCCGCCCCACCCAAATGATGTACCTGATGCCCATTGTTACAATATAGCAACACCTGGCTACTCCATGGGAAGATAATAGCAGCTAGAAACTCTACTATAATTGTCAGCTATGCTGACAATAATCATATTTATACTTCCACAAACAATGATATTTAGTCCTTACAACCTTTAATTGATTCTGCGTTGTAAAGTTAAAGTTTTAAAACTTTTTAACTTGCTGAATAACAAGCTTAATAGGTAATAAAAATGTTTTTCATATAATTCTGTTTCATTTGAACAGATCAGCACAAAGTAAAATATCTTAATAAATTATTTATATTATATTTCGCTTTTTTTGGGGAGAGGGGTTGACATAATTAAATAGAGGAGGGTCTTCCAATGTTTGCACTTGTTTGACAGGGGAGGGTCAAAAATTGCCTATAACGTAAATAATGGACGACCCCTTATCAAAATAACATCATTGCTATTGTGTTGCATGTAATGGCTTACCCAGCTTGTTTATTTCACGGGTATAGTCCCATGTCAGCATCAGCTGCCTGTACAAGGAACTGTTCAGGATATCTTCATCCGTAAAATAGACCTGCGGCTCTAAGGACACCGGGGGTCTTCCAGTCACTGCCCGCACTGCAAAGAATTACAACAAAAAATGTCACTAGACATGTCAAATTCAATTCGTTGCATTTGGCTCAAATTCTTCAACTGCAGCACCCTCCATGGTTTTAAGTCCTCATTAGTAAGGACAGCCGTGTGATGCATCCAGCGCTTATACTCGCATCAAAAAATGTCACACCATCATACATGTAGACAAGAGACATGTCGAATTCAATTTGAAAGAAATGCCGTTAAACCATTGGACGTAATAAAAACGCATTTCACTTGTAACCTAGTCGTCTCCCATTCAAGGGGAGACTTTACTGAATACTATATTTGGGTATGACAGCTTGCATGATTGATATTTGGCTAAGTGAAGAGTTTTAAATTACAGTATATTTTACATGTTACGAAACAAAAAAAAAGTGCTGGATTATTTTAGAAGGCGTTTGCGACCCCCAAACCCCTTTCTATCTCTCTCTCTCCCTCTCTCTCTCCCTCTCTCTCTAACACGCAATAAGATGTAAACAAGAAAATCACGGTCCGACTACATTCTAATAGAAAATTTACAATTTAACACGGCACTGCAAAAAACAAACAAAAAAAAAACAAACAAAAGAAACAAACAAAACATAAAACATTGCAATACCAAACACGGAACATAATGTGCTTGAAGGAGTTCACACGTTTTGTTATTTCAATGCATGTATAGTAGAGGCCGACCGAATTTCGGCTTCGGCTTCGGTTTCGGCGCCGAAAGTGGCCATTTTATCACTTTCGGCCAAGTTTCGGTTTCGGCCGAAACTGGAAAGTTAACTTTCGGCTTAATTTCGGTTTCGGCCGAAAGAGAAAAGTTAACTTTCGGTTTTTCTTCGGTTTCGGCCGAAATTGACTTAGACTTTCGGCCACCCGGCCGAAAGTTACTCAGGTTTTCGGTCATTTAATACTAAGCGACAGCGATATTTTACAACAAACTAAGCGACATTTAAGAACAAATTAAGCGATCTTTGAGAACAAACTAAATGATATTTAGCTACAAAATAAACGACATTTATGAACAAACTAAATGATCTTTTAAAAAAACTAAGCGATCTTTAAGAACTATCTAAGCGATCTTTAATAACAAACTAAACGATCTCAAAGAACAAACTATACGATTTTTAATAACAAACTAAACGATCTTTAATAAAAAACTAAACGATCTTTAATAACAAACTAAACGATTTTTAAGACCGAACTAAATGATCTTTAAGAACAAAACAAATGATCTTTAATGATTTATAAAAATAAACTAAGCGATCTTTAACAGAAGACTAAATGTTCTTTAAAAACAAACTGAAAGATCTTTAAGAACAAACTAAGCGATCTTTATGAAAAAGCTAAGCCACTTTACAACAAACTAAGCGATCTTTATGAACAAACTAAACGATCTTTAAGAACAAATAAAGCGATCATTAACAAAAACTAGACGATCTTTAACAACAAACTAATGCGATCTTTAAGAACAAACTAAACGATCTTTAA
>CAXITT010000377.1:441089-451960 GCA_964033795.1 Lymnaea stagnalis | reverse complement strand
ACCCCCCAATTTCTGCCAAATTTTCTCCTACCATACAAATTTGAAAAAAATTGTAAAGCAATTTAAATTAGTTTTATATTAAAATGGTAAAATCCAAAGTATTCATTAGATCAAGGGTATCAAACTCAAATTATGGGGGGAGGGGGGGGGGGCGCAAGAGGTAGTGTCTGAATGAGAGTGGGCCGCATCAAGTAATCCACAAAAAAGCGATTACAACTGTTACAATCTGGTCAACCTTTAAAAATAACAAAAAAATCATTAAGGGTTCTCAAGAACTAGGATTCACTTTCATTCACCTACTCACTGTTGCCAGAGAGCTGGCATACAAAAATATATAGAGACATAAAAAAAAAATCAGAATTAGATTAGTCGGTGAGATTCGACTGAACCGTCGCTGAGAGTCACGTTATGGATATGAGAATGGGGGGAATGGGCCGGCGCATTTACACTAAACTTTTCTGTCATGTAGCGGGCCGCAAAATATCGTTTTGCGGGTCACAAATGGCTCGCTGGCCGCGAGTTTGAGAACACTAAATTAGATTTTTATTTATTAATATTAACGAGTATCTCATTTTTCGATGTAAGCAGAATGTATGCGGGAACGAATTTCAAAATATCTTAATATTTCATTTTCGGTTTCGGCTTCGGTTTCGGCCGAAATTTATTTTTAACTTTCGGTCTTTTTTCGGTTTCGGCCGAAAGTCATTTTTAAACATTCGGCCTTTTTTCGGTTTCGGCCCAAAGTCATTTTAAACTTTCGGCCTATTTTCGGCTTCGGCCGAAATCAGAAAATCACTTTCGGTCGGTCTCTAATGTATAGTCTCCTCTCATCACCACAACTGTGTGTCCCCATTACGTCATCATTCAAACTATAAAAAATATAAAAGACAAACGGATGCGCCCAATTCGCGGAAAGGCTGTGTAAGTGTAAGTAAATCGGGTTGGAGAGGGCGGGAAAAGATAGAGGCGTTCACAATTCTAATTAATATTTAAAAGCGGTAAGAACTACTATACACTGTCTTTCTTAGCCTAATTCCACCCAAATTTAACAGCGTCCTGACGGAATAAACTAAATTAAACATTCACTAAGATACTCACTGGTTCTTTGTTGAGGAGCTTGGCATCCATGATGATCGGCTATGATGTTCAAATCATTAGAGCTCGATAAAATTGGAATGGCAGCAGCAGTCCCTAGTTGGGGTGCCGAGGAAGGCAAGATTCCTGTTTGGGGTGCTGGGGGAGGTGCGTTTAATTGTTGGGGTGCTGGGGGAGGTACGTTTAATTGTTGGGGTGCTGGGGGAGGTACGTTTAATTGCAGGAATGCAGGGGGTGGCAAGTTTACTGGTTGGGGTTCTGGGGGAGGCAATTTACTTAGAAAGGGGAAAACGGGTCCGTCGTTTCCAAATTTGTTAGCTGTCTGGCTGCCTTGTCCATCATGAGATCCAACGCGTTCAGGGCATGGCTGTGTCATTGAAAAGTAGCTAGAAAACAAAGGTGGGACACTCAGGGGTTCCTCACTTGCTGGGTTTTTCAGCTGCTGCTCAGTGGGGTTGCTCAGAGTAGCGGTCATCTCTGCGCCAGAAATGGTGGGCTGAATCTCAATGCCTTTTTTGTAGCTGGTTTCATCTTTATTAATCAAAAGCTGGGCAGCTGCCTCGGATGCCTTAGTGGTGGTTTGCAATTTAGCAAGATCTGGGTACTGGGTACCGGCATTGTCAGCCGGAATGCGTTCATCAAAGAAAAGATGCTGCACACCCTCCACGGTGACTTTCTTGTTGAGCATCAGCGAGAGCACCTCAATGTTTTGGCCAACACTGAAACTGGGTCCTGTGGAGATGAAGACACCACTGTCAGGGCTGCGTGACGGCGACCCATCGGCCGAACTGTTGGAGCCACCGAAGTATGAGCCGGATCCTAGAGAAGCCAGAGTCGGGGAAGCATCATCCTCTGTGTGTGAGTAGGGGACGATCGTCAGGTCTGTACGATTCAGCTGGACCTCAACGGTGGCCTGCCTTCTCATCACACCCAGCTGCGGCGCCTGTCCTGGTGCATCGTCAGGCAAATCCAACCCATGTCCACTTTTTACGGTTTCCAAGGTGATGGGTTTATCCGAGCCTCCGACGGGTGCGTTAGCTGCCATCCATGAAATGAGGCTGTCCTCGCTTGGTGGTGTGATGACAACGACTGCACCCTTCATGGTTTATAAAGTCCTCGTTAGTGTTGACAGCCGGGTGATGTATCCAGCGGGAATACTCGCAATAAAAAAAATGTCACCAGGTATCAACTCACAACAGCACTGAGACACATACGATACACACTTCTATTACGAATATAACACCAAACACTGGGACTCGAATATCCTCAAGGAAGAATACGGGCGTATCAACCAGTGCTGGCCACAACCGATGCACTGACTGATCATAGGAGTGTTTTTTGTCTTTTTAAATACTCCGTGCTGTGTCCGATCAGGGTGAGAGAGAGGGTCCTTAGAGAAAACTAAACCCCCCCCCCCCAAACACCCCCCTTCCAACCCTGTACTGTGACCAGATGAGAGTTAGTATTGGTCAGTTGTCTATCCGGAAGGGGAGGAGGGGGGGGCAGTGGTCACCCAAGATAGACACTCTTGCCCAAGCTTGGTATCACTCGCTTACGTCACTGCGTCCACGGTCCCGTCTTCCTTTGATCTTCCAGCCACGACCCGTGAAACTGAGTACAGGAGTACAGGAGCACAGGAGTACAGGAGTTCAATAGTGTTAATTGCAATAGTGACTTAACTGCCGTAAGTGGATCACAGCGAAATGGACGCGTCGAGACTTTGAGAGACGGAGAGAGGCAGCATCAATCGCATTTTGGGTTTAATTTCATCTCACTCTCTGTTAAAACCATGACTTTCTCTACTCACTGGTTTAAATTTCCTCACAAAAAAAAACAAAAAATTAACAACAATCCAAAAAGCAAACACGCTAATATCTGCAGTAGTCTGAGAAATTCTATGCCCTCCATTATATTTTTTCAAAAATGTCACCCGGACTGGACTGCCTACATCGACCCATGGGTTTCAAATTGAATAAGTAGCCTTTGGTCAACTAGGGGACAAATCACATAGCTCACCTTTGCTCACCTAGGGATACATCTCATAGTTCACCTTAGCTCACCTAGGGGACATATCACATAGCTCACATTTGCTCACCTAGGGGATATATCTGATAGTTTACCTGGGGGATATATCTCATAGTTCACCTTTTCTCACCCATGGGGGATACATCACTTAGTTCACCTTTTCTCACCTAGGGGATTTCTCACCTAGGGGATACATCTCATAGTTCACCTTTTCTCACCTAGGGGATACATCTCATAGTTCAAAGTTTTCTCACTAAGGGGTCGTGACGTTCACGTTGTTTTCATTAACTTTGCCAAAGAGTGTAGGGAGAGGAAGTTGAGAATATTGAAGAAGCTGCAGACTACAGGCTGAGTGTCGCCATGATGTTAAATGTGGTAAATGCGGCGTTGGACCAAAAAGGTATAAACATTAATTTGTCTCCCGATCTTGCCAGAATTTACCAATGTGCTCCTCCAACAGTTCTCGTAAAAAATATAATTCAAATTCAAACTCATTGTTTGAACAATGTTGTACTCTCAGACGTATCTTTTAAAGTATTCATGTGATATTCATCCATGTTTTTTTGTTTAAATATAAATTTGTGTCAATGCGTATGATGTTCATAGTTTGTTTTCTTCCCATCACTTCTCTTCCTGGGAATTGTTTTATTTTTTTTTTTTGGCTATGAATTTTTGTTTTCCTGTGACATTGTTTTCCTAAAAAAAGTTGTGGATTATTTCCGCGATTTTTTTGCCCCCGCGCATCGGCGTGGTGCTGTACCTGTCTGTACATTGGCGCTAAAAAGAAAATAGCACTCTAAAGTTTATCTTCAATGTTTCAAGATTTGGAGTCAAGGGTGGTCTTAATCTGTAATCTGAAAATGGCCAAAGTTGCAGTAAGTCTCTCTCTCTCTATCTCTCTCCCCTTCTCTCCCTATACCTTTCTCTTTCTATATATGACTCTATGAACCCTTTTCACGTGACACTCCCGCCTCCATCAACCTTTGCAATATATATAAAAAAAAATAAAAATCGGTCGAATGAACATAGGTTGTAAATAAACTCTATTGTATTGTTAGCTATTCAAAGAAACTTCCAACTCTTATTTGCGTCCGCCTCTCATGGTGTCGTTAGTTTTCGCCCCAAGTTTCTCTGCCTTGTTTCTTTGGTGACCATCTCTAACTATAACTTAGCTCAAGCCCGTCTCAAGCTTGACATCCATTTATTTGACTATAGTTTACTCACAAACACATTCAATAAACAAAAGGACGACCAACACACCTCTTCAAACGTGTTGAATCACACTGCATTGTGACTGTGAAACATCTGTGTTTATAGAAACGTATTTTAATCCCTAATCGCCTAATCCTCACACCTCCCCTACCCCCCCCCCCCCCCCCCCTCCCCCCCCGTGGGAAACCCCCCCCCCCCCCACCAAAAAAAATTGCGTGGGTACACCCGGGGGGCACTTGTATCTACGGGACAAAAGGCGTCGCCTGGATGACACGTATAGACATTCAAAGCTAATCCTCCGAGCATCGGGTGTAATGAAGTGCGCCGCCCGACAAGGTTGTTTGTTTAAAAGTCCGTCTCGCCACACCGTGTGGACGGGCTGGCCACACCATTGTCCTGGACTGGAGGGGACTCGCATCGGACGTAGATCCTTGCGGTTTTTTGTTTGTTGTGTTTGTTTAAAGGTCCGACTCGTCACATCGTGTGGACAGGGTGGCAGGCAGGCTGGCTCGCTGGCATTGGGGCCTATTGTTCTAGTCCAGGACTCGTGTCCGTCATAGATGCGTGTGAGGTAGTTTTTATTTGAATACCTTTAGTGTTGGACCTGGTGTCCAGACTTTTTAACCCTTTTTTTGGAGTTGTGGTTTTTATGACACCTGTTTGAGACCCACGATTTGTAATAGTTGATTTAGTGTCAATTTCTCGGGAAGAAGGAAATGGTGAGATATCTCTGAGAATCAGGACGTAAGGAATTCTGATCAATTGCGTAGCCACGGTTAGTGCCGCTTAAGGCGGGCGGGCGAAGATATATGCCGCCCCACAGAAAAAAAACACACACACACACACTGCAGTCAGTCCACAACACCAATCTTAAATATTAAGGAAAAAAGGAGCCACCCGGAGGGACCATTTCCCCCCGCCGCCCCCCCCCCTTTTCCTCCTACGATGGTGCTTCGGGCAAAGACTAAGCTAAACTATCTACTACCGTGGTGGCGTATAGCTAGAGTAACAAAATTAAAATAAAAGTGACGCCGCAAATTAATTTAACTTGATGGGCTTGAAAACATAGAAATGTTTTTGCAGTCACGGGGCAAGCAACAAAGTAAATAAACCACACGAGAATAATACACAAACACACACAAACAACTCAAAGCTGTTTCGTGAATATAATGGCATAGGAGGGGGTGGCCCTTTTTATCTTTACATCTAGGGATGGCATTTCCGGTCAACTGTAAAAACCGGAAACTTGTTTGTAATCAATTTCGTCGACGGAAGTTTGATCGAACGGAAATTTGATCGAATTTTATTTCCAGTTCACACTGTTCAGTTAAAAATTTTGCGTCAAATTTCTTTTTGAACGCAATATGCTACATAGTAAAACAAAATAATGCGGTACGTAACTAGAAACCCTTTCCAGTAGTAATAGTAATAATAACTATAATAATAATGTGAATCTATCAAAGAGTATTCATTTGGTGCATGGACATACATAACAGATACATCTACAAACAATGAGTACACGCTCCCCTGTTGTGTACACAATAACAGGGATTTATTACCTTGCCCAAGAGACCGTGGGAATGGCGGCGCATGACATGTCGCCAGATGTCAGACGCTAGATGCCAGACGTCGGCCCATGTCCCAGCGATGTTTACCTTTTCCCAATGTCTTACGTTCATTTGACGCAAAATTCACAATGATAGATTCCTAACTTGCTGAGCCATTTGTATTTTTAGGGTCTAATATTTTATGAATCCCCTGTTACTTTCGAACAAAAATGTGTCCTCACTGTACTGTTGAAGTGTGTCCCCATTGCACTGTTGAAATGTGTCCTCATTGTACTAATGAAATGTGTCCTAATTGTCCTCATTGCACATGTCAAATTTTCCCTTTTCACTGATTTGATGTCTTCACCTTTAAAATGTCCACACCGAAATGGACTTATGAAAAACTTTTGTTCAAAAGTAATGTTATTTGTAAGTCCATATCAATGTTTATTATAGACTAAATCTCAGTGAATGGAAGTAAGAGACGGCTCATTATGAACGTGTTTTTATTCTCGCTTGGGATGAAATATGTGTGTCTGTTTTTTGTGTTATGTGTAGATATTAAAATCACACATTTTATTCTATGACATTGCTAAGCATGAAGCCAGTAATCGCAAACGTTACAGATTGAGTAACACTAAATGGTAGTAAGCGATTGCGCAGAGGTTAAGCTCTAATAAACGGAATCAAGAGAGAGCAAGGGGGCGTTGCATCGGGGTAGTAGTATATTAGTGAGAACTACGTTCAGACAAAGCATCGATGGCCTCACAAGTGGTTAATGAGACGTTGGACAGAAAGAAAGCAAAATTAATTTGTTCCCAAATCTTGTCACAATTTACCAGCAAGCTGCTCCGCCTGTTCTCATTGAAAAAAAAAAAAAAAAAAGTTTTGACAACTATTTGTTTGACTTATCTATAAAATGATTGATGTGTACATGTATTTGTGTAAATTCAGAAAGAAAGAAAAATTAAATTGTTCCCAAAACTTGTCAAAATTTACCAGCAAGCTGCTCCGCCTGTTCTCATTAAAAAAAAAAAAAAAAAAAGTTTTGACAACTATTTGTTTGACTTATCTATAAAATGATTGATGTGTACATGTATTTGTGTAAATGCGTCTGATTTTCATATTTGTTATTTTCTTCCTGTCACTTCATGTGAAGATTGTCGGTAAAAAGTATACGGATTCTACTAAGGACCCCCGTCGCATCGCCAAGATGAAGAAGAGTTGATGTCCAAGTCACATCCTTAAAATATTCATATTATTTGGATCATTACTGGAAGAAAAAAGAAAAAGGGGGGGGGGGTCATTTTGTCTCATTTCACCGTACAATGTCCGAGTGACCAGCAAGATGAATAGGAGATAGCACAATGTTGCATTTCACTTCGCGGACACTCTGACTTCCCAGGCTGGGTCTCCGTCCAAGTACAGGCACCTACCTCGACCACCGCGCAGGGCAGCTCGTCCTTTCGGTCTTGTCCTACCCACCACCCTTCCCCCACCCCAACATCAGGCTCGGTCTCCGACCAGTACAGGCGCCTACCTCGACCATCACGTAGAACAACTCGTCTTTTTGGCCCCGTCCTCCCTCACCACCCCCTACCCAACATCCATCCCGCCTCTCTCCTCATTCACTGAACTCCTGGCACCTCCGTTACAAGTTACATCATCCTCCCCTCTCTCCTTATTCACTGAACTCCCGGCACCTCCGTTACAAGTCACATCATCCTCCTCCCCTCTCTCCTCATTCACTGAACTCCGACACGTCCGTTACAAGTCACATCATCCTCCCCTCTCTCCTCATTAACTGAACTCCGACATAGCCGTTACAAGTCACATTCTCCTCCCCTCTCTCCTCATTCACTGAACTCTGAGACCTCCGTTACAAGTCACATCATCCTCCCCTCTCTCCTCATTCACTGAACTCCGAGACCTCCGTTACAAGTCACATCATCCTCCCCTCTCTCCTCATTCATTGAACTCCGAGACCTCCGTTACAAGTCACATACTCCTCCCCTCTTTCCTCATTCACTGAACTCCAACACCTCCGTTACAAGTCACATCCTCCTCCACTCTCTCCTCATTCACTGAACTCCATCACCTCCGTTACAAGTCACATCCTCCTCCCCTCTCTCCTCATTCATTGAACTCCAACACCTCCGTTAAAAGTCACATCCTCCTTCCCTCTCTCCTTATTCACTGAACTCTACACCTCCGTGACAAGTCACATTCTCCTCCCCCCACCTCCCTTTGCACGACGCCTGGGAGTCCACTCGCTGTCGATGTGATACGTCATCTAAGGAAACCCATGGGCGGCGACTTGATGGTCTCACTCCACGGTAGGCAGTTGATGACGCTCAGTTACAATAAGGGAAAGTTTGGGTGGGTGTGTGCGTGTGAGTGGGGGAGGGGGGGGCATTGGTTTAGGGATCTCTCTATCTCTCTCTCACTGCATCTCTACAAAATTTAGTTCATTTTTTAAAGGAGTTGATGAAAAGAATGCACACCAAAATCAATAACATTTTACTAGAATGATTAGGCCAGAACAAAAAAAAAATAATCCACAAATATTAATAACGATCAGAGGTGTAGCGAGTTTGTGTCGCCCCATTGGGGGGGGGGGGGGTTAACCACCCCCCTTCCCCAAAAAACAAGCCAAACAAATTTAGGAAAAATAACCCACCACCACCACCACCACTACCACCACCACCACCACCACCACAACCACCACCACCACCACACCACCACCACCACCACCACCACCACTACCACCATAGAAAGAGAGAAAAAAAAGTGCCGGGTGGGGCTTAACGCCCTTCCAACCCCCCCTCCCTCCCCAAACCGCACACCTTTTATTACGCTAATGGTGATTCCAAGAACCGGATTTTATTATGGAACCGCAAACAGGCAAACGACGAGAAAAAAAAAAGGGGGGGGGGGGGAGGGCATTAGATGCTTTGGACAACACATTGTTATCATGATGGTACGTAGATGTAACAACGCATATTTTACAATGATGGCATATAAACAGCTCTTGGTTATGATGAGTGTACGTAGCTACGTGGAGTTCCCAGACTCGGTGTCGCATCCCGAAAGTAAAATTTAAATTGTTTTGGATGATTTTGGTAACATCTGAGTCTGATTGCTTCGTGCTCATTGCCGCTTCTGCAGATTGCTTGTCAGGATGTTTAGACAATGCCTTCTCGTAGTTCTAGCTGTACATCGGATTGGAGCAAGAAAAAAAAAAACTGGAAAAAAAAATGACAGACAAAAAGTCCCAGGAAAAATAAGTCACAGACTTCTTTAACTCCCTTGGGGACACTAATGAGTTTTAGAACGATGACAGGTGTGTGATTGTACGACAGCCCCGGGCAACACCTGGCTGAAGTCTGACAAGATTTAGGAACAAAAGAATGTTGATAACTTTCTGTCCAGCGACCACATTGAAGCTAATGATGCCGTGTCTGGAGAGAGTGATCAGAGTAAAACCGAATCTTGTCAGAATTTATTTAAGTTCCTAATATTATTGCTTGAATTTAAATAAGCCTTTAACAAATGATTGTGAGTTTATCATGGGAAAAATGATTGTGAGTTTATCATGGGACAAATGATTGTGAGTTTATCATGGGACAAATGATTGTGAGTTTATCATGGGATTTTTCTCAGAATAATCAAGTATTATTATTTAATGTGTTAATATCAGAATCATCGAACTTTATTCTTAAAACATGTTTGGTGACTCTTTTCCTGTGACTTTTTCCTGTGACTCTTTTCCTGTGACTCTTTTCCTGTGACTCTTTTCCTGTGACTCTTTTCCTGTGACTCTTTTCCTGTGACTCTTTTCCTGTGACTTTTTTTCCGGGATTTTTTTTCCTATGACTTTTTCCTGTGACAATATTTTTCTTCTTTTGCTGCCCTCTTGGATGCTACTTCTCAGCTAAGGGCTACTTTTTAAATTTAATTCTGTTTTTTTTTCTTCTGTTGTTCGCTGACGTAGGCTTCCTGCCGACACGTTCGTTGTTGCGTTCCCTTTTTTCAGGTTTGCCCATACTCTGTTTTACTCATTTCCTCTCCAAGATATCGATGATGCCGGACCTGTAGTTGTACCTCAAGTGTGGACAGTGTGATGGTACGCCGCAGGCACTGTGTGTGTGTGTGGACACGGTGGCAAGTGAACCACCGCCACCGTCTTATCAAGAAAAGCTTATCCACTGAGACGTTGGTAATCTCCTGCTAAGTGGAGATTATTATCACTCGGTCGTGACCGGACTGGGTTCTGGTCGGCCGTAGCGATGAAACACAAGTTAACCTCAACCAGACATCAGGCCTCGCGCCTCCCCTCCTCCTCCCCCAAGTACTCCACCACCCTGTCACTTTCGCGCACCCCCCCCCCTAATTTATTTGGCAATGGGTCCATGGATTATGGTCCGTCAGCAGAGTACTCACATGTCTGTTCAGCCTTATTCCCAATATACACGTCATTACTATGACCTACGGGAGAATATCGGGTGATACCATTATGGTAGCTGAGGTTTGAAATTATGTCTACATCTTGGGAAAAGGAAAAAAAAAAAAAAGAAATGAGAAAAAATGGTTAATAAAATGTTGTCCTGTGACTTTCTTTGCCTAGCAAAATTTGTGACTTTTTTTCGTGACTGTTTTTCCTCTGACTTTTTATGTTCCCCATACAACACATCCCATACCACACACCCCATACCACACACCGTCCACACCACGTCACACCCATACGACACGCCTCCATACTACACCACCCCATACCACTTCACAACCATACGACACGCCTCCACACTACACCACCCCATACCACTTCACAACCATACGACACGCCTCCATACTACACCATCCCATACCACACACCCCACTCAATTACTCGTAGTATCTCGCACCTGTCTTTTACATTTATTTTTATTACACGACTTCAGTCCCATGTGTTCTCTTTTTCCTGAAATCACTTCAAAAACTGAGGGGGGGGGG
>CAXITT010000377.1:403783-440942 GCA_964033795.1 Lymnaea stagnalis | reverse complement strand
GAAGGGGGCGGTGGTATTGGCTTCTGACACAACAGACCTGTACAATCAAGTCCCAAAAAAACGTTGTCAAAACGTATCCAAACGTAAAGATTTGACCGGGATCACCCCAGTTTAGCAGCCGTGCCCCGACTTCCCCACCGGTATGAATATGTGTTCGTATCTTGCATATGCTGATGACATAGCACTTCTAGGGAAAAGGATTAAAGACATATCAAAATCCTTTATTGAATTTGAAGACGCATCACTACAAGCAGGGCTGGAAGTTAACAACCAAAACAACAAAATACATGACCATGATAAGAGAAGAACAGACAGATGAATCCATTAAAATTAGAAACCAGGTTTTTTGGAAAAAGTAAATCAATTCAAAGACCTGGGATCCTTGTTAAATGAAAGAAACGAATTACTAACAGAAATAAAAGAAAGAATATCAGCCGGAAACAGGGCATACTTCAGTAGCCAGAAAATACTCAAAAATAAAAACATTGCAAGAGAAACAAAGAAAATTATTTATAAAACTGTAATCAGACCAGTTGTAGCATATGCAAGTGAAACTTGGACCCTAACAAAAACAGCAGAAAACCTATTAAACACATGGGAGAGGAAAGTTCTCAGAAAAATATATGGGCCAACAAAGGATGAATATGGAAGAGAATACGAACCAACCATGAATTGTACAGTCTATATCAGGATCCCACGATAGTTACAGAAATAAAAAGAGGCAGGCTACGCTGGGCAGGACACCTAAAGAGAATGCCTAATGACAGAGGAAAGAAGAGGGTGCATCACCAATACCCCAGAGGAAAAAGGATCAAAGGCAGACCTAGGCTTAGGTGGATAGATGATGTGGATAAAGATCTACAACAGCTGAAAGTCCAAGCATGGAAAAAGAAAGGCATTAGTTAGGTCTGAGTGGAAGGAAGTGGTGAGGCAGACCAAAGCCATACATGGGCTGTAGCGCCACAGGGATGGATAATATGTGACCCGGTTTCAAAGTAACTTTGGTGGAAGTTAATGTTGTCCTTTATGTCTTAGATATCCTTTTTCACTATGTTGATGTCTGAACTTGGTTGGTATCAGATTCCATGTCTTAGATATCCTTTTTGACAATGTTGATGCCTTAACTTGGTTGGTATCAAATTCCATGTCTTAGATAAGCTGTAAAATATTGTTGATATCTAAACTTGGTTGCCTGGCTGGTATCAGATTCCATATTTAATGTAGTAACGCTGGAATTCTATTTTTGGAGACTGTCAATTTCTAAGATTGTATAAAGACTGCCAACATTCTAAGAAGATAATAAGGGGAGAGACTGCCATCAGGTTAGCTTAATAGAAAATGAGTAAAACAAAGTAAATTCAAACCTGAAGAAAAAAAAAAGAACGCAACAAAACGAACGTGTCGCAGGAAGACCTCGTCAGCGAACAAACAACAGAAAAACTCAATAATTTAAAAAAAAAAAAAAAAGCAGCCAGCAAAGAAGTAGTATTAGAAAATGAGAAAAACAAAGTAAATTCAAACCTGAAGAAAAAAAAAAGAACGCAAAAAAACGAACGTGTCGCAGGAAGACCTCGTCAGCGAACAAACAACAGAAAAACTCAATAATTTAAAAAAAAAAAAAATAGCAGTCAGCTAAGAAGTAGTATCCGAGAGGGCAGCAAAAGAATTGTGACGGGAGGTGCAAACATTTTTTAGTAATGTTTTAATATAGTTTTAATTTACCGTAGATTATTTGTATGGTGAACGAACGGACAGGACATCAGATTAGTTACTTTTTCTTTATTTTCTCTTTACTTTAATAAATTTTTGGTCTATTTTTGTCTAAAAATTTTTTATCCAATCAATCCAGGGGGGCAAGTGCCCCCCTTCCCCCTACCTGCGGACGCCCATGCCAGCATCTATAAATTTTTCTGCTGCAATTCTCTTCTTAAACCTTAATCTTCTCTCTCTCGAAATCCATAGTGGTCTGATTTTAAAAGTACCTTTTCAATGTTCCACCAAGTGACGGCGCTTCTCGTGCAGAAACAATATTAAACCCTCCAGGTTTGTCACAAGGTGCAGGATATCCCTAAAATTTTTATTCTCCCAGTCCATCACAGCAATACTTCGGCATCAATTATTTTGTGTATCTTAAGTCCTGCTGCCAATACTTTCCACTTTTCAAGGCAACATAGGTGCTCTTCCGATGCTTCATGATTTTGTAACTTTGGGCTCAGTTTCCACCATTTATCAAAGACAGTAACAAATTTCAATGTTGTTTCTGTAACCTTAACAGTAAACAATCTGCAGCAAAAACAATACAATTTCTGACTGACGTGTGAATAAACCATCCACGACCGCAGTATTTTCTTGCCATTTTGGATCATCCGGTAGATCCATTGTTTTATTATTTGGCGAACACCTCCATTAGATTTCGCATTTTGCCTTGTCACTACGCTGATCTTCTTCTTCTTCTTTATCTTAAGGGCCCACGATCAATTTATTGATCATTTTGGCTCCTATGCATGTAGACGGGATTAGCAATGTTTCTGTTACTGGTGTTGATGAGGAAATCATGCACTAGGGATTTGAAGCTGGAGGCAATAGACACAAACGAGGTCCTCCATATTTTAAAAAATTCAGACCGAAAATAATCTGGAACTATTACATTCCAGAGAGAGGCATCTGATAAAATGTTTCAGTTGTTGTCATTAACCATGACACTTACAGTATCTTAGTTTGAATCAACATTATCACCATAATTTTCTGATTCCAAACCATCCATGTCTTTTACTTGTATTTTCACGTCAATCTCTTCCATTTTCTCAACTATTTGCTGAAAAGAATGCCTGTTGCTGTATCGGGAGAAAAAAATATCAATGGTAGGCTGAGGAAAGTCTGTTGATGAACCCTGACCATGGTCATCATTTGGTTTCTGGTTATAGAAGCATGTATTCTGGTAGTGATTTTAGTGAATCGCGTATTTTCTTTTTTGCTTTTAACTGCTGAGAGGCACTTGGCCTTTTAGATTTGTGCACGCCATGTAGCATGATACAAAAATCTAGAACGATTAAAATACTTTAATTGTGTCATGGTCGAGACAACAACAAAATTACCGACGACAGTTCAAAAACAGCAGTCAAGCACCGTCTCAATACAACACAGGAAGTTACCAGGTAAACCCAGCAGTCGAAATATGACAATTGTGCTCAAAGTTTAGGGAGCGATGCTAGTGACCAATAGAGGAAAATATTAATTTTTGAGTATTTCTGGGTTTCAAAATATAATATTATATGTCTTCAAAAATGTTCTTTATTTAAATTTAAATAAATAAGAATTAATCATTAAAAGATTGAAAATTGTGTAAAATAATATATTTGTTAACCTTATAAATGGTAAAAATTACATTTTAAAGTTATTAATTTTTACCTATTCTTATACTTATTTGGTATCAATGGGAAGCCCTATTTCTCAGAATTTAGATAAATATAGCCTCGTGTCACTTACGAAGGTTACCAAACACTTCAATCGGTGTGGAATAATGACTGTGTTTTTTCTGACCTCAACAAAGGGTCATGTCATTCTGACGCATCAACCTTGAACTTTTAATCAAGCACGCATTTGGATTGGTTACATTTATGAAAAATGTATTCGTTATCGGTTATCCTTTTATAAATCTCGATAAGATCGACCAGTTTGTGCTCTGTATATATGCAATTTTTCATGTGGGGTGTCACCCCGCCCCCCCTCAATGGTGTCACCCGGTGCAGTCCACACCCCCTGTACCCCCTCGCTACGCCAAAGAATGGAAGTAAGAGACGACTCATTGGGAACACAGTTTGATTCTGGTTTGGGATTAAATATGTGTATGTGTTATTTGTGTTATGTATACATATCATAATCACACATTTTATTCTATGACATTTTTATGCATGAAGCCAATAATCGAAAATATTAAAGATTGAACAACAATAAATGGAAGTAAGCGATTGAGCATGTAAGCTCTCGAAGAAAATGATTCGCGCCTCTGATCTGCGCGCGATACATCTCGAATAGTAAAGGAACCAAAGGAAAGAAAGGGACATTGCTTTGGGGTAGTTTCACTAGTTTAGTGATAACACTATCCAGACAAGGCATCAATGGCCTCAATGCTGTAATAGTTAATGCATATGGTGTCTGCCCCTTGAATGACACCCGGTATGGACCGGCCGCTTCCTACCGCCCGTGTTGGACCGTCCCGTTTCTATCCCAGGACTGTCTAAAGCAGGGGTCTCAAACTCGCGGCCCGCAAGACGATATTTTGCGGCCCGCGACATGATAGCAAAGTTAGGTGTTAATGCGGCCCACCCTTTTTCCCCATTCTCATACCTATAATGTGACCCTCCTCGACGGTTTCAGTAAAATATCACCGACTGGTCTAATTCTCATTTGTAAATGTTTGTAAAGAATGGGACGTTGATTATAATGGTCAAAAGGGTTTTAAAATCGGACTTCAAGTTTTTAATTTGTAGCATTCTATGCGGCAAACATGGCCAAAGTGTGGTTTTGAGAAAATACTCTTCGAATATTATATATACATATTTCAAAATTTTAAAAAGTCAGTTAGTGGGTAATGCACAACCATAATTGTGTAAATCGTAGCGATCTGACACAGTCTCAAAGAATCCTTATTAAAATTACTGCTAATATTTACGAGTGAGGGAAATTCCGAACCGGTCAGCTTGGTCACTTGCACTGTCAGGTCACTGGCATCAAGCAGTAGGAGGAAGAAAGTTCAGCCTATTTTTTGAGAACCCTTAATGTTTTTATTTGTTATTACTAAAGGTTGAGCAAATTGTAACAGTTGTACTTTATTGATTTTGTAATCGCTTTTTTGTGGAACCCTTGATGCGCCCAATCTCACTCAGACCTTTCCTCATGCTGCCCAGTCTCACTCAGACTCTGCCTCCTGCGGCCCCCGGATGATTTGAGTTTGAGACCCATGGTCTAAAGTTATTTTGAGAAGCCAAAGCCAATGGAAGGTATATGCAATCTTTGAACACTTTTGTACAAAAATCAAATTTATCTCGTTTTATTTTATATCTAACAAAAATTACAAACAATGTCACTGTGCTAACTGTAGAAGAATGTCACTGTGCTACCTGTAATACAATGTCACTGTGCTATCTGTAGAAGAATTGCACTGTGCTATCTGTAGAAGAATGTCACTGTGCTACCTGTAGACGAATGTCACTGTGCTCACTTGAAGAATGTCACTGTGCTCACTGTAGAAGAATGTCACTGTGCTACCTGCAGAAGAATGTTACTGTGCTACCTGCGGATGGATGTCACTGTGCTACCTGTAGAAGAATTTCACTGTGCTCACTGTAGAATAAGGTCACTGTGCTGCCTGTAGAAGAATGTCACTGTGCTACCTGTAAAAGAATGTCATTGTGCTCACTGTAGAAGAAAGGTGTGGTTCTGGCTTACCGGGTATTTTACAACCAGTGTTGAATGGCTCAGTAATCAATTTAGATTAGAGACAGACCGAAAGTGATTTTCTGATATCGGTCGAAGCCGAAAATAGGCCGAATGTTTAAAATGACTTTCGGCCGAAACCGAAAAAAGGCCGAAAGTTTAAAAAATGACTTTCGGCCGGAACCGAAAAAAGGCAGAAAGTTAAAAATGAATTTCGGCCGAAACCGAAGCCGAAACCGAAAATGAAATATTAAGATATTTTGAAATTCGTTCCCGCATACCTTCTGCATATATCGAAAATGATGTGGGAAAGTATAAATACTTACATTCTTTTTATAAAAAATGAGATATCGTGAATATTAATAAATAAACATCTAATATAGGGGTCTCAAACTCGCAGCCCGCGAGCCATTTGTGACCCGCAAAACGATATTTTGCGACCCGCTACATGACAGAAAAGTTTAGTGTAAATGCGCCGGCCAGTTTCCCCCATTCTCATATCTATAACGTGACTCTCCGCTCGACGGTTTCAGTCGAATCTCACCACCTAGTCTAATTCTGATTTTTTTTAAAAATGTTTCTATATTTATCCTAGTTCTTGAGAACCCTTAATGATTTTATTGTTATTTATAAGGGTTGAGCTGATTGTAACAGTTGTAATCGCTTTTTTGTGGATTACTTGATGCGGCCCACTTTCCCGCTTTTTGCCTCTTAGTCTTAGTAAATCACCAGCTATTTATTGAGAAAGAAATCGAAACTGTCACAAATAATCAAATTTTAAGAAAGGAAATTGACAAATTTTATTTAAAGTTTTAACAAATATTTCCTACATAACCCCCACCCTCAAAATTCTAGCCGCGTTACGTACGTAATGGATGCACAACCGTGCAAAGGAAAGGCAGCGCCCTGGGTGAATGCGCCCCCTGAAATTGAGGTCCCTTGCGAGTACCACCTTTACATTGCTGTGCATGGATTCAGTGGGCTAGAAAGAAATATCAGACAGAGTAGATAGATCTATACATTTTTTTAAAGATTATTTAAATCTAAATATATCCAATTGGGCAACTTTTATAACGTATCTTTGAAGACAGAAGAGTTCTCCTTGTTTTCCCACAATGGCGTCGTAAATCACAAAAGATTCATGAACTGTAGGCTATTTTTTAATTTTTTTATGGTGTTCACTTTTGTTAAATGGTTATTGTACATGAACAAAAAGACGGTAATGATTGTCATATTGTTGCTTTGTGCGTCACAATGAACTACTTAGATGCGTCAACAGTAATATTTAGTCTAGTTGCCCTCGCAATAACTTCACTCGACCATCCCGACCATCCCCATTTTCTGCTACCAGGCTCAGGCGTGTGAGATGTAGTTTTGTTACATAATTATTTTGTTCGCCAGAACCACAGCAATTGTGAAAACGGAGAAAACTAGAGAAGGTTTTTAAAATAAAATACATTATCCAACTGTTCTGCACCGGGAAGTTGGATTTGGACATATTTTTTAATATCTAGTTAGTGGCATTTGAAATATTGAAATATATATTTAGAACCCACAAAACAAAACAGCTCTATCCCTTAAACAATATATCCCCTCAACGACTTGCTGTAGTTATTGAGTGTCAAAACGATTGCAAAAAACATTTTGAAACTAAAGCTTGTAAGTCCTTTAAAGAAGCACTGAGTAAAAAGTACATACTTAACATCTTTTTGTCAAATATTAAATTCAAAATCACTTTTTCCAAAATATAGTAGCTTGTGTCATGTAGAAGCTATGTTTTAATAAAATAAAAAGAGCAAATTTCTGAGAGCAGCTTTAAAGGTGATTTGTGCCATAGGAATAATTATTTTAGTGTCATACCAGACATTTTCATTAATATCTTTATTATTTAATTTTATTTTATTCATATCAGATATAAAATGTGGCAGAGATATAGCAACAGCTATGATTTTAGAAATGTCTGCAATGACTATGAAGAAATTAGCCATTAGGATGCCGAGATTGCCATTCAGTATTGCTACTGATTTTATTCATATCAGATATAAAATGTGGCAGAGATATAGCAACAGCTATGATTTTAGAAATGTCTGCAATGACTATGAAGAAATTAGCCATTAGGATGCCGAGATTGCCATTCAGTATTGCTACTGATAGTAGTAAAGACTCAGACAAAAAGCAGTACTCTCCAGAGGTCACCATTAAAGGATAGGGTGGCCTTGTAAATTCTTATCTCCTAGCTTTGCCAGTGTACAAAGCATCCTCGGCCACAGGACAGAATATATATTTAAGATCATGGCCGATGAATTGAATTCACAGGGCATTTCATGGGTAAACTGCATTGCATTTGGCTGTGACAATGTCAATGTGATGACTGGCCAATACAATGGGTAAACTGCATTGCATTAGGCTGTGACAATGCCAATGTGATGACTGGCCAATACAATGGAGTTTACAGTTTTATTAAAGGAGAGCAAGACATTTATCTGGCATGACTCTGCCTCCATCTGGTGCATCTTGCAGCTAAAATGTGGGGCTTCCTGTCTACCCCCAGTTGAGGAGGTCCTGGTTGACGTTTGTTATTTCTTCAAGAAACGTTTGAAGAGACAGTGTGAATTGAAAAACCTGCAAGTCTTGTATGGTGCAGAACAGATGAAAAGTATCAAGCATGCATGCACCAGATGGCTTAGTATTGCAAGATGCCTAAAATGATTGTTTGAAAACTGGGACCACTTTATGCACTTTTTTTATGAAGACAAATATACAAATTCCAAACCAAATAAGAAACCACATGATGGGCAGACAACTGCTGTGTTGGAAGGACATTGCACAACTTACTCTGTGAAGCAGGTTGATGCCATTTATGACTTTTTGCGGTCACCAACAAATTCACTGAAAGTTTATGATCAGGTGAGATGAATTTTTATATTTCATGAGTCTTGAATGCTGCATAATTTTACTCACATTTCATTGGACCAGCAATATTTTCTTACGATTCATTTTATTTTGTGCAAAGTCGTCTGTAGTGGACATTAGTAATTTTGTATTATTTACCTTACCATACTGTTGTACTTAATAGTATTTTTATGACACATGGTTATTTTTACAGGTACTTGTCCAACTGCAGGCAGAAGAAGCCATGATCATCATGCTGAAGGAGAACCCCTGCAGCCTAATTTGTGACTTGTACAGTAGATTTCTCTTGCCAACAGCAGTTAATGGTATTGACCAGATGAGCTTGTGTAGATTGGTTATGTTAATGTATGCATTTATGTTGTAGTTAGTTGGACAAATTTAATATATTTCTTTTGTTTTAAATTATCATCTAAATGGTTTATCATAATAACTTCAGTTCCAATACAAGCTAAGAAGCAGTCAGAAAGATAATGCTGACCTGATTGTTGGATCTCAGGCAAAGACCATGCTGCAAAACAAAGAAAAGTACAGCCCCAGAGACAAGGATTCCAGATTCCCCATTCTGATCCCCAGAGGGACTGATGTTGACACCATCTATGAAGAGTTTGATAGGCATCAGCAGAGGAACATTGAGGATGGTGTAAGAGTTGACAGGATTTGGCAAACAATTTGCCAAAAGCACCCAGCCCTTAAGAATCTTGCACATGCATTGAAAGGGATCCTCACCATACCTCACTCCAGTGCTGCGTGCAAGAGAGTATTCTCTATGGTCCTGAAAACATGCACAGACCAGGGAACAACAATGGTCCAAAAACAACAGAGGCCTTGTTAGTCCTCAAGAGAAAATCAGGAAGCTGCTTGGACTTGGATGAAACTTTCAGTGCAAAAGAACTCCAGCAGCTTAAAAGTTCAGCAAGCGTCATCAATACACAAGGTATTTAAATATTTATAAAATGTGTACTCAGTTAAAGAATGTGCCCCTTTTATTGCTACAAGTGTACTAATTTGTTCAGTATTGTACTATTCTGAGACAATATTGTACTATTTTGAGATGGAATTGTACTATTTTTTGAGTTCCTGGGGAAACAAGTCTGGTGCATGAGTATAATATAAGCTGTGAATTAAATGATAATATAATTTGTTACTTTATTTTGGGGGGTGTGGTCGTGACAAAGATTTTATAAGGCTAAAGCATCTAAACCTAGATGAGCCACACAGTGGGATCTGACTATGATAAAAACATCATGTTTGTGGCTCTTTAGGGTTAACAACACATGGTCAAGGGCTTACCAATAAGCATTACATTAAATTACAATTTATTTACAACTGTAGGATGTTATAAACTATAATTATCATAAGGCAGATATTTTAAAAATAATACAATTTTGTTAACATTCACAATTTTTAGTTTTATAGTTAATGAAAATTCACAATATTTAGTTTTAATCTCAAATGTATTAAAATAGATAGCCAGTGTAAAAATGTATGAGTTTGTTTGTATGACAATGTCAGAATTAATTTGTGATACAGATTAGAGAACACATTCTTCAATGAGTGACACTCAAAGTGAAGGAGTTTACCATCAGGGTCCCATTTGGATAGCTCTGCTCAGGACCATAAAAGTTACCCTTGATGTTTTACCATTGCAGCTTTTTTGCTACATTTCAACAAGATAAGATAAGGTAAGATAAGATTCTTTTCTTTATCGAAATAATGTGTTTTGATTACATTGTATCTATTCATTTTTAGCACATATCCAGCAAATATTCTTTCTAATACAAAATTTTTAAACCAGGGCAATTTAAACACATCTGATGTGTGTCTCAAGTGCAATAATCAGGCATCATATACCATAAAACTTCACTCCCTTAGTGACAATATTAACTTTAATTAAGAGCGATTGTTTGATTTTGTTAAAGCCAGAGGAGCACTCTGTTAAATTCTAACAGACTGTTGAACAAATCAGTGCATAACTTTCAGTGTTAACTTTGAGGGAAAGAATTCACCCTGATTGAGCTCATCTTAAGTATCTGTCGTGTCATGTTTAAAACAGAATGTTTACTTAATGAACCTGAATAATAAGTTTATACTAGAGGTGTGATTAGAATATTAAATATAGATTGGAAGTATAGTAGAATATTAAATTTAGACAAGAAATATGGTTAAAATACTAAGTTTAGAATAGAAGTGTAAATTATAATAATAATAATAAAGTTCATTTCAAAAACATGCTTCATCCCCAAAGGCTTGAAGCGCGGTACAAAGTCAACAAAAAACAAATCTATATTTTACCACATTTAAAACAAACGCAACACTACAAAAACTAATTACAAGCATACAATGGCAAAGTCTTTCTAGCCATTTCAACCATAAGCAACACAGCCATTATGCATTAACTGGAAAATAAGGTAGACAATCATCCCAGAAGGTGTTTGCGAAATAGATGTGTCTTTAAATCGGTTTTAAAGGACTCCAGTGTCTGGTTGTTTCTGAGATGGACAGGAAGGGCGTTCCAAATTGTTGGACCAGCAAATGCGTAATGCAGCAAATTTCGTAAGTCTCAAGGCAAACAAGTGATGTTGAGAGTTTGCCACTATCGGATGAGCGGAGCTCTCTAGTGGGTACATAAGGCGTCAGCAGCTCTTTCAGATAGGACGACGCCAGGTCATGTAAGCAGCGGTAGCACAAAGTTGCAATTATGATTAAAATTGTATTCCTCCAGATGAGTCTCCTCTCAAATTTGGTTGGTTAAATGTATTAATGAAAGCCATGGAGATGACCAAACTGGACTTTAAAAATTTTACATGAAGATGTCAGAACTAAACATTGAAAAATTCACATGCAGATTACCAAGATGGACATTGTAAACTTCACATGAAGATGTGAGAACTGGACTTTGAAAATATCACATGCAGATGACCAAGCTAGAAATTGAAAACTTCATATGAAGATGTCAAAACTGGACTTAAAACTTTACCATGACAAGGATGACCAATTGAAGTAGGTTTTTTAAAAATTGTGCCTACATTGACCAAGCTAGAAATTGAAAACTTCATATGAAGATGTCAAAACTGGACTTAAAACTTTACCATGACAAGGATGACCAATTGAAGTAGGTTTTTTAAAAATTGTGCCTACAATCAAACAAAAAAAAAACAACAACAATAAAACTATAACTATAATATAATTTTAACAGCATTCTAAAGATTAATTCATATGAGCATTATGATTATTGGTATTATTACATACGTGAAGACATTACCTACAGAAATACAGAGGATACCATCTTACTATTACAGTAAAACTTCAGTTTTGCGACCTTTAAATTGCCTTTGAAACGAGTGCTTTATTTGGTGGGGGGGGTCTTAAAAAAGAGGTAGGACATTTTCAAAAAACGACACTTATAAAATTAAGTAAACAAGTTAAAAAAATACACATACCATTAAGTATAGGCACCATCTTACATTCAGAATTATAGATTAAACTCTGTCTCACAACCAATATAAACTCATATTGTCTCTAAACTCTGTCTCACAACCAATATAAACTCAAATTGTCTCACAACATATACAGTCATTATCTTCCTATTCCTCATGAATTCCAATGCTGGTTGGGTATTTGTTTAAAAACGTGTGTAAGTGCTGAGTACATGCTTAGAGTTATAACTATTTATGTATTAGATAAGCGCATTAATATTGTTGTAATTATTTTTTATTCTGTCATTGAATAGTTTTTTTTATTGAAAGAAATCTGTCATTTCTTTTTGTTTTCATGATCCCCCCACCCGTGCATGTTCTTTAAGTATGTCTCTTTGAACACCAGGCATGCTGTCGGCAAGGTCTGAAAGGCCCCTGCTCAGGCCATAACTGGCCATCTCCTTGGAGTATTTCAAAAGACAAATTTACAGTGCAAGCGTTATTTCCCCTTCACTACTTCCTAGCTGCATTAGTGCATCGCCTGCTGTTAAAAGTCGTAAACGAAACTGTTTTCTCCAAACGTACAAATTTAGCATTGCTTTGGAATCTGACTTTTTCAGGTGGTAGGTGGCTAAATTGAATTATTTGAAGGTTGCAAGTCGCGTTTTTGAGGGAGTCGTTTAAGAGAGGTCTTTATATATTACAAAGCATTGGTGAATTTTTTTTCGGTCATGTGTTGGAGGAAGTCGTTTAAGCGAGGGTTGCAAAACGGAGGTTTTACTGTATTGGAAAGACTTTACCATCACCTAGACAGTTCTAAAAAATATGCTAGGGTGCTTGGAAGTGCTGGGTGGCCGAGTGGTCTAAACTGAGAAAATCTCAAGTTGGTGGCCTGGAGTTCAATTCCAGGCAAAGCCCAGTCAAGCATAAACCCATCCAACACCCAGCGTAGATGGGACACGTTAATCTTGGTCGGCAACTCATCTAAGAAGGAAACTCTAAATTCAAACCCGGAGATGGCGTCCCCTACAGGCGACAAACCATGAATCATTCAGACAACCCCGGAGACGCCCCGGATGCCATCACTGAGAGTGCAGTGAGCATGCTAAAATAGCATGGATACTTAGCGCTATATAAGTATTCAATCAATCAATCTTTGACTTCTCATCAGCATTTAACAAGCTTCATATGTTAGCTTTTCAAGCAAGGATACTGAACTTTTTAACAAATATTTCAAGTTGAATGACCAAATATCATTAAGTAGAGAAATATGTACCGGGGTACTACAAGGTTGCGTTCTCTCCCCTGTCCTGTATACAATATATACCAATAATACCCAGAGCCCAAGCAGCACCGTTCCAATAATTAAATTTACTGATGATGCTACCATTGCTTAATATCCAAACAAAAACAGCAGTACACCTATTAAACACATGGGAGAGAAAATTTCTCCTGGAAATATATGACAAAGGATGAATATGGATGGAGAATACGTACCAACCCGAAATTGTACAGTCTATATCAGGATCCCATGCTAGTAGCAGAAATAAAAAAGGGCAGGCTACGCTGGGCAGAACACTTAAAGAGAATGCCAAATGACAGAAGAAAGAAGCGGGTACATCACCAAACTCCCAAAGGAAAACGGCTCAAAGGCAGACCTAGGCTTAGATGGATGGATGATGTGGAAAAAGATCTACAGCAGCTGGTAATCCAAGCATGGAAAAGAAAAGCATTAGTAAGTTCTGAGTGGAAGGAAGTAGTGAGGCAGGCCAAAGCCCTACATGGGCCATAGCGCCACAAGGATGGATGGATGACATGGCATGAACACAGACAAATTTTTTATTAAAAAATCAACCAAAGACTTTTCTATCTTTAAAAAATGTACTATTTCAGTGTAAACAAACAAGTTATTAACTTATTATACAATGCAACAATTGGAAGCCTTCTAAACTTCCCATTACACACTTCCCATTACACTGCAGCTCTATCAGCTTCATCTACAAATTTGCAGGTGCAGTTTCCACATCTATGACTTAGGTTGACTTGGTTCAACATTTCTGGGCAACAAGAACAGGGAGACAATTTGCATGTGTGTCTCCCTGAAGCACAGCTTCATTTGAAATACCTTCACTGCATCGGGCATATCAGTGATCAAGTGGTCCCGTGCCTAGAGCTGCAGGTTGAAGTCGCTTTTTATTTTTAACCCGAAAAACTGTGGAGTCTTTCCCAATGCTGTCCATGAATTGAGAGATTTCATCAATCAGCTGGAAAAATCTACTAAGAACTTTTATCAGACTTAGCCACCGCACCTCTGTATGATAAGGCATGTCGCCGAACTCTTGAGTCTATTTCCAGCAAAAAAAATATTGAAATTACCTGTGATTTAAACCTTTGGCTCTGATAAAGTTGACGGTTTGTGTAACAGTGCTCATTACACCTTCCATGTTGAGGACTTTACCACACAGCGAGCCTTGGTGTATGATGCAGTGATATGCTATCAATCCACCAGTAAATTTATCCTGCATTTTTAACCACATCCTTCCAACTAACTAGTCCCCTTTTTTCGCTGTTCATCGCCAGTGCTCCATCTGTTGTAAGTCCACCTAGTTTGTCCCAAGGCAGGTTCATGTCGGTTAAACTTTGACATACATTGTCAAACATTTCTTTTCCTGTCATTTCTCATGCATGGATTCCATGTGCAATATTTCTTCTGTAACATTGAAACTGGAGACCACTCCACAGATGAAGATAGCGAGCTGTGCAGTGTCAGTCAGCTGTGCAGTGGCAGTCAGCTGTGCAGTGGCAGTCAGCTGTGCAGTGGCAGCCGTGTCATTACTTTCATCGACAGCAAGTGAGAATGCAACAAAGTGTTTGTCTTTTTCGATCAGCTAGTGTTTTCACATCAGTGGCCATCTCACAAGCCCGATCAGCAACGGTATTTCTGCTAAGACTTACATTTGCAAACATCTGCTTTTTGTCTGAACACAAGACGTCACACACAAGACGTCACACACAAGACGTCACACACAAGACGTCACACACAAGACGTCACACACTTTCATCATGCAGCACTTCACAAGCTCCTGCTGTAAATGGTTGGCCTGATTTTTGTAAGCTCCTTCACCACAATAAAACTTGCTTTCACAGCAGCTTCAGTATGTGATTTTGCTTTGGTGAAAAATATTCATCTTCAATTCTTCTACCTTCTGTTGCTTCTACTCTGCATTAAGGAATTTCAGCTTGTCTTGATGTTTATTCTCAGATTATATTCCTTGATCACAGCCACATTATCTCCACAAAGTTGGTACAGATTGATAACACGTTAGCCATAGCAGGAAAGTGTGATGTAATATCCAGGCTCTACACCACTTTCATTTCTTATGCGCCTATCCAAACTGAGCAACTGAATGTTGCTAGGTTACTGTAACGACAAACATCCACTCACTACACAACTTTTATTGTCGCTTATTTTGATAGAAAAAGCGAGAACGCTCTCAGGTAGCCTATCCTTGGACAAGACAGATTATTAGGGAATATGATTTGCACTTTATATCTCAGGGCCATTAAAAATATTTGAGCCTAAAATTCTCTCTCATGCCTGATATAATTGTATGCCGGTCAAGACCTCTCAGGTCTGATATAATTGTACGCTGGGCCTACTGTGGCCAACGGGCCTTAAGTTTGACACGTATGATATAGGAGTAATTTTGTTCTTTAAATTTACTAATGCTTCTTTTGTTATAGTTTTTTTTTTCAGATGCATAACTTTGATGTAGACATTGCAGTCTTTGTTACATGTAACAATAACCAACACATATTTTCATCTTCTATGAGTCTTGCAGCTAAAGTGAAGTAGATGAAGTACATCATGAAGCAGTTGAAGTAAATGAATAAAAATATTCTTGTAAAGGGACAGTAAATAATATTATTTTAATATTTTGTTTTTTCACTTCCAGGTTAATGCATTCTACACAAGTGACTTGGCGGTGAAAACCAAGACGTTTCAGTAAATCTATATCATAGATTCTTGGCTGACAGCTGATTGTGCACCATATCATCTTGGCTGACAGCTGATTGTGCACCATATCATCTTGGCTGACAGCTGATTGTGCACCATATCATCTTGGCTGACAGCTGAATGTACATCACACCATCTTGGCTGACACCATAATGTACACCACACCATCTTGGCTGACAGCTGATTGTGCACCATATCATCTTGGCTGACAACTGAATGTACACCACACCATCTTGTCTGACACCTGAACATACACCACATCCTTTTGGCTGACATCTGAATGTACACCACACCATCTTGATTCTCATCTGAGTGTACAACACACCATCTTGGCTGACATCTTAATGTCTCAACCCAAGTAAACAAATTTACCAAATTATCAATAAAATAAATTTCTACTAACACACAACTAAAATTTTTAGACTTTTCAATCAACCTGTTCATTGTTTCAATCACTCAAACTTTAACATTAATGGTTTTAAACATATGCTATTTTTCATTTGTAATTCAAATAAATGTCACCTTGTTGCTGTATGAATGTGCTGCTCCACAAAAACTAATAATATAGACTTTTTAATTACCCTAACCTGTCTTGGCATGAAGACTGAATGATAAAATGTATTACTTTGACCAGTTGGTTCAAATAGACTGATGAGCTGAATGAATTACCCTAATGCTCAGTTCACACGATCAAATTCTCATCAAATTTTCGTTCATACATTTGATGCAATTTTTGTATGAAGCCTTGTCATAACTTTCAAATCACTATTTGATCAAATTTTGATGGCATGCAAATTTCTTAAAATCTGTATGATTATGCAACCTCCATATCACATGAACAAACACTAAGAAGAATTTCATCAATCTAGGTCACTAGGTCGTGTTTACATTGACTAAGCTAAGTTATCAAAACAACAGCAGCCTCCAAGTAATAATAATGTACTTAATTTAGAAAAAGATGTAATAGAAAAATTAGACAATAAATTGGCGAAGGGCATGATGTAATTGAAAGGTATTTATAAATAGGCTTATTACTTGTACAGCATATATACTATAACCCTGTAACTGTAACACTAATGACTACTTAGTACTTCCAATTGGATCAATGAGAAATTTTACCAGCTCGAGCTCCAGGCAAAGAAAATATTGCTCCTGGGCTCCGTAACCCTGATTACAAATAACAATTAGAAATTTAATTCTCCTACCCCCACCCCCCTTTTTTGTTTTCAGTGCTATTATAGCAAATGGATGCCCCCTTGATTAAATTAAAAAGTTCAACTTTGTAAATTACTTAACTTAGGCGCAGTATAGGTTAGTTATTATATTGTTGTTCTGTGGCGACCCCTTAGGTCCACTTTTTAATAATTTCCACAGAAAACGTAAAATCTTATTATATTATTGTTTGAGTCATGCTATAGACATTTTTTTTTTTTGGTAGAATGTAGAAAAACTTGACTTTAGATATAATAAATATTTAAATAAGGACCTTCAAATGAGATAGAATCATAGTAAAAAGCTTACATTTCTCAAAAATACTGTTACATTGTACAAGTATAGTAAAGCTCTCCTGAACATTCATAAATAAAAGTTCATTAATAAAAAAAATAATCAATATAATTTTTAAATTGATTTAATGGGAATTTTAGGTGCTATTTGACAAGTTATGAGATACCGGTAGTTAAAAAGAGAATTAGCAGTACTCCTCTTCTCAGTCTGATCAACTGCCAGTGGAAAATAGGCCATTAACTATTTCTTTCCATTTCTTCCATTCTCTAGATATCTTCTCCAGCTCTTGACAATTTTTATAACCCGGTATATTTTTGTTGACATCCCTTTACCAAGTTTAGGGAAATCATTCCTGATTTATGTATTAAAATGAACAGAACGCTCATTTGTAGTACACTGCATTAGATTTTAAAAATTATATTGAGTACAATTATGTATACTTTTTATATACTGGTACTCTAATTTAAACTGTAAAAGATAATATTTTAGGGAGTGGTAATCTCCTTTTAAAAATAACTTCCAGATAAAACACCTGATTTAAAAGATACAAATACAAGTTCAATCACAGATTTCACAAGAAGTCAGAAACAAATTGGTATAAATTTTATTAAAAAATAAGCAGTGCTGAATGAAGTTATCAATAAGCACTACCATTAATTGCAGTATTTGCATATTTGAAAATAGGATGTCACAATCATCTTTGACAATAGAAATCTTGTCATTTCATCGTCTCTCAAGTTAGGGTATTGTAAATGTGGCTCTAGTGTGTTTAATAATTTCTGGAGAAAAAAAAGATGCATTTTATTTATTACTCATAAAAATATATAAAATATATACATTATAAAGTTATCACACAAACACTCATTTTAAAGCATAAACATTTATATTTCCCAGTTATCATATGTAACGTTTATAATGTAATGTTACTTGTAAACGTGAGCTAATGTATTTTATTTCTTCAGTGCAAGTGATGATTTGCCAATGTAACTATCTCATTCACCTTTACAAACGACTGTCTCTTTCTCCGCCAAGAAGTAATAATGTCCAATGAAAATTACACAGTACTTTATTAAGATATTTGATAAATACATCACATGGTTCCTTGACATCAGAATTGTTCGAACATTTATAGTGTAATATGAAGAATATATATCAATACACTTACAAAAATGTATCTAATAATTAATTAATTAAATCCATCTGAAAAATACAACATGTCAACCTTCTCCATTAAAATTATGTCTTCACTCAAGAAAAAATGAATTCTCCATACAGTATAAAAATTAGTTCCTTTTTTCTCGTGTTTCTATTCTTTTCCTTCAAATCACTTTGCCTTTGTGCTGTGAGAGCAAATGTTAGTGCTGTGAGAGCAAATGTTAGTGTCCTGTGAAAAAATCCATGTCATATGAATAAGTAACATGGTCTGTTACACACATTACTGATACTAAAAAAATAAATATAGAATAACTATAGTATGGTATGACAATCCACATAAGTTCAATATGTTTTATGTTTTTGTCATTTTCTTTATACTCAATTTGTCTTGACCAAAAATCAGCAACAATGTTGTACCTGAGCATTACCCTGTCAGTACATATTAATGTATTTAAAGTTATTGATGTTGTCACAATCTAAAGCTAAATAAATTTAAATATTAACTTAAATTTAAATAACATCACTAGGCAATGTTTCAACTTGTGCATTCATTTCGAACATCGCTGGACAATTATTCAACTTGTGCTTTCATTTAAAAACCTCACTAGACAAAGATTCAATTTATGCATTCATTTCCAACATCACTAGACAATTGAATAGCACAAATCACTAGAGTCACATAACTAGACAAGTGACTAACAAACAAATCATTAGTTACACATGACGAGACAATTGACTATTATTCAAAAAACTAGTGACACATCACTGTAAAAGTTACTAACAAACAAATACTACAGACATGTGTCTAAGGCTGGAAAGCTTAAAAATCAAATCATATTTATTACAACACTAATAAAGAATGTACTAAGAACTATATTAATAGCTTTTAGTGGATGGACAAGTGCTGGCTTTGACTGAATGATTGGTTTAACAAAAGCACAAGAGGAGTAAATTTGAATTTTTTTGATGATTATGATAAGAAGATTTTCACCTATAGCAAGTAATTAAGGGTGGCGAATTTAAAAAACAAAAGTAGGATGGGGGAGGGATGTCCCATTGAAGCCATTAAATACTTTTAAAAATATTCTATCTTCAAAAGATTGCTATAGTATTTATGACTATTTAAAACAATTTTCAAAGAACAAATAAAAAATTCCCACTAAACATGACATTTTTTAACACCAAAAACAGTTTGTAGCAATTAAAAGTTTATGTTCACAATGTGCTTTGGATTCACCAAGATGATCCATAAGGTAAAAAGAAATCCCAGTGATAAAAGAACCAAGTGGAGCATGACATAAGTATAACTCTAGAATTATCAATTTTACCATTATCAGAATGTTTGAATTTGAGCTTTCTATGTGAGCTCTTTTGAATGATAGCCTGAAAGGCAAGGTTGGGTAATATGTTCCCAAATCAAAAGTTATTAATTTTTATCAATACTAACAAGTATAAAGTAATTAACCTTACTAGTAAGGTATAAACTAATTTGAAATTTTAAAAATAATTTAACAATCATAGGGTATAAATCTGTTACCATAAATTTGATAATAGTTTATAAACATTAAAAATAGAAAGTATTTTTAATATTTTCTTGATAAATTATTTACACAAAAATAAAACATGCTTTAAAATCAAATTTACAACAACAAAATTGAACTTATTATAATAATGAACAGGATATCCCAGAAGAATTCTCTTTATAAGTATAAAAGTAAAAGTCATTTTGACTACTTCTAATAAAATGTATACTAAAAAGTATTTTAAATATTAAAAAAAATTAAAATTATTTCAGAAAAGTAACTGGTGCACAAATGCAATTATATTAGCTTAAGAATTTAGTGTTAATTTACTGAACACCGATAGAGATACTTTTCCCGCTCAATTTTGCGAAATACGGTCAAAGGGAAGCAACCATTAAAATAAACAGATGTTTTAAAGACGGCAGCGATAACTTCCCATTAATTAATGGGTAATTTTATAAATTCGCTCCAAGAAAGTTAACTCTTGTGACCTTAGTGAAAGATCGTATTAATTTGATTACTGTTCCTAATTCTTTATGAAAGTATGGGAACTAACTGCTGTCACCTTGATTGACAAAATAATTTTTTGAGTTGCCTCTAATTGAGTACTCTTTTATAACAAAAGTTTTTGTTTAATCTTTTGATTAATTTATTAGCTTTCCTTAGAAAAAGAGTTCTTTTGTGGTTCGAATAACTTTTCCTAAATTATTTTGTTGACTTCAGTATTCAGTATTTTTCAAGATACAAAGCAAACATTGGTAAATTTAAAGGACGAATGCCACTATTTTTCGAATTTCATGAATCTATCCCTAAATCGATCCCTATGCCTATCCTGAACCCTAAATAGATCCCTATGCCTAACTAACCTGAGCCCTAAATTATCGATCCCTCAACCTAACCTAAACTAAACCCTAATTCACTGCAACTATAATAAACACCCAAAAGACTCGGTGGCATTCGTCCTTTCAATGAGCCCAAACATTAGTTGGTTGTTCTGAACTGTTGTGTGTGTGAGGTGGGGGTACTGTGTGAAGTCAAATTATGTATAGTATAGGCATAAGTATAATTTAATTAAGATAAAAATCAAGCTATTTAATTTACTAAATTTAGTTTTTTTTAAAGAACAAAGAGGCTATTTGTACCCAGGTATCAGAAGTGAGAGGTTTGGATTTAAAAAATTATTCAAAATTTTATTGGTGGGTTTGTATGACAAAAGGAGGTATTGAATGGACTATATTATAGACTATATGTTTGTAAACTTAATTCTTAAGTTTAACTGCAATAAACTACCACTAAAAATGACGTCCTAATAGCACTGAGTCAAAATTGACCCAGACACGCAGCGCCGCCATCCCCACCCGGGTACCATTAGACTCAAGCTATTTGGATGTCATTTGTGGTAGTTTATTTTAGTATAACTGAAGAAGTAAGTTTACAATCATATCCCAATCTCTCACTTCTGGTACCCGGGTACGAATAGTCGCAGCCTTTAAAGAATGTCAATGTAAATATATATCTATTCAAACCCTTTCCATTGCAACTGGGTGTAATACACCCGGAGACAGACTGTGATTGCTGGTATCTCGAGTCTCCTTTTTAATAACCTTTCTCATACTCGCCCTCATCCACGAGGTAGTTTGAATTAGCACCTTGGCCTTGGTGGTTGCAATTATATAAAATATTTAATATAAAGCATGCCAAAGTGACTACTTTTTGGGGTGTTTCCCTTTTTTACTACAGTCACAAGCATAATTTAATAGAAGGAAAAAACGTCTAAACTGGCTTATGAACATTATTGTTTGGTTGTTATTTATTGATTATTTGAGTCTGTGTAATCCATAAAATTAATTTTAATTTTTGACAATAAATAAATACAGTGGAACCTCTCATAACGAGCATAATTTGTTCCAGAATCTTACTCGTTAAGCGAAACACTCGTTAAACGAAACAATTTTTCCTATACAAACCATTGTAAAATACGATAATGCGTTCAATGCTGAAAAAATACTCATTTTTCATAAAATGTTATTAACATTTTTTCAAATAAAATTACTTATGAATTGTTAAGGAGTGTAACAACTTTGAATACAATTTAGAAAATTGTATCTGGCGAAAATAAGTTTCGCCTTCTCACAAATATTGTTTTCATTAATAGTGTCACCTTGTAATCGCTTCTCGTTTATCCATATTAAAAGCAATCTCTCAACATTATCAAGAATACGTAACCGTTTCGAAGACATTCTTGACACCTCTTTTGAAGCATCCATCTCCTTAATTTTGTTTTTGTTCTTGAAAATAGTGCAGATCGTTGATGTTGACCGATTGTATGTGCGCGCTAGATTAGCCACGCTCACACCTTGTTCTCGCTTTTCAATGATTTTACATTTCATTTCAATAGTTATTTTTTCTCTCTTTCGATTGTTTTCTTGTGGTTTTTTCTTCGAAGACATTTTAGCACAGGTTATTACACTATGCACATAAAAAATTTCGAATACTGTCTGAATACAAAATTTGTAAAAACTGGTGATCACACACAAAAACAATACGCTAACAGACCGAGTGCTAGACACAGACTAATGCATCGGCGCGGAAGTCCCGGCTCACAAATGAATGTCGGGAAAAAGGGACTTCCCCTTTCTGCGTAACTCGTTCTGTGAAATGTCACTCGTTAAGGGAGCAAATTCTTAACATTTTTTTTGCTCGTTATGCGAATGACTCATTATGAGAGGTGCTCATTATGAGAGGTTCCACTGTATTCTGAATCCATTTGGGTCTTGTTACTAACAATAATAACATTAACATGTGTTCAACATAACATACTATTTTAAAGCAGAACAGTCACATGTACACATGGAAAATAGGGGCTTTGCACCTCAGCTTGCACAGTTTATACATAAAAGAACAGAATGGTCTTTGCAAATATAAATATGTCTTAATAAACTTGCTGAGTTGAAGTGGTTTGGGCAGCTATTTGAAGTGTTTGTAAAGATTTCAAAACACTGGGGATGTTTTGTGTGCAATGTCAATATTGGCTGTCTGTAATTGGCTGCAGTGGATGCCAAGTCAACAATGTTGAAAAACACAACCAAAGGCCATCTTTTACTTTTTTGTATTCACAGAGAACACCTTCGCCATTTGGTCCATGGCATATATGCCTCCTTTGATTTTGTTGTTATCTCTGGTTTCTTGCATTCAGTTTCACTTTCTATATCTGGACGATTGTGTATTGTGTTCAGGAGCAATACAATTTTCTGCCTTGAGCTCTGGTTTTTTACAAGGTTGTTTCCTGTCTGAACAAAAACACTGATTTTTTGAGGAGCAGACATTATTATTGGGTAGGAACATCTTGCTCCGTTTCACTGTTCCAACTATAGGGTGAGTCTGTTCTCTGCCATTGGTTTTGCAAGTTGTAGGGGAATGAAATAATAGGCTGTTCTGAAATTTTGGCTACTTCCAATGAAGTTCCTTGTGAGAGAAATCACAATCTCTGGGGATATTCCAATATTTCTCTTTGCTGGCAGGGCACTTACATTTTATTTGAATTTGAAGAGATATGGGCAGCTCTTCAGAGGATAGTTCGAAGACGATTCACAGGGTAAGAAGAGTTTTATTCCATATTTTTCGGGCTTGCTTGGCATATATCATACATTGAATAAATCTGCACCGACCTCTGAGACCAACCAGTTGTCCACCTACTGTGATGTTCTCTCTAGGAACATAATACCTGGCCAAATTACTCAGGAATGCTTCTCATACATCTCTTATGGGTTCAAAGATGTCAAGAGCCAGAAAGGATTGATCAACCATCCTTGTTATCAAAGCAAATATGAATCAGAAGTTTGCTGAATGTCTTCATTGAAAATGCTGCCCTAAAAAGAGGATTTCCATCAACATGGCTAAATAAAAATTCCACTGAAATGCTGTTCAGATAAAGAGCGCCAGTGTGTAGTAGGCTTTTTCTCACCTTCCCTGTTGGTGCAGTCAACTATTGTTTGTGTCATTTTATCATTAATATTCTGAAAAATTGCTTCAGTGGGAGATAATACACGATCTATGAAGGGAGTTTGGTTTCAGGTCAATTAAATCATGCCACATATTAAAAAAGAAAAATAACATAAAGAGAGCCATTTACTGTGTTATAAGACTATGGGGGTAACCCATCCAGTTGCCAGGAATGACCAGAAACACTTTTTCCCATTATTATAAGTGTGCGGTTGTCCTATACCCTGTCATTAGGGACAGGGTATACTATATGTCATTTGGGAAAGTGTTAAATGATATTTCACCATTTTAGTTTATCTTAAATGCAATTTTTGTTTAGTTTGATTTGCGTTAGAAAATTTTGAGGAGAAATAATACCAATTACCAAACCACTGGTAATAGTAATTATTAAATTATCACAAGTAACTAGTACAAGACAAAAATTAGTAGACTCAAAATATGGAGGAAAAAGACTAACTACTTGTACCGATAGTACTAACAACTAATTAAATTTTTTAAAGTAGTTATTTATTGATACTGTAGTCTATTCTAACTTATTAACATTAAGTTCAATGTAGTTATTAGGAAATAACATTAAATGAATAATTACTTGATACATTGCCACTCAAAAATGCTGGTCTGCATGACTGGGTTGAATAGATTCTTGACTTAATACTAAAGTGATAATAACAATTACTGTCGAAAAATAGTAGGCCTAGAGATCACAATCTTAATTTTATGAGAATATTAAATTAAATTTGTTGTTCAGTACTTCACTTAAAAATTTCAAGGGCAGTTGAAAGGATTTTCTTTTGACAGTCTTACATATAAAATTTGTAACACTAATGTCACCGAAGAATTAAAAAGTTATAGACAATTATAAATAATAATAACATAAATCATTAAAAATATATAAGAAATTGCTAAAGTTTTTAAATCAAACATAAATATTCAGGCCATACAAAAATAGGGGAATAAGTTAAGTGGGAAATATTGTTTAAGGTACATTGAGAGGTACAGTAGTCATGATAAATATTCTTTTGGGTACCGGTACCGTACATTGAGAGCTCCGGTAATGATGAGAAATATTTTTTTGGGTACGTGGAGAGGTACAGTAGTCATGGGAAAATGCAAGACACTGAACTTATTAGTTTTAGAAACATTGACCATTTTTGTGATGGAGAAATGATTTCATAGGACTAGCTTTATACCTTGCCATCTCAAAATATATCTGACTTGATTTACATAAGATAAACAAAACTTAGGACTTAGTATATAATTATAATTCATAAAAATATATGGAAATATAGGTCAAAATGCCTTCTTCATTAACATCAGAATGTAAATATTTAATCTAAGGAAATGAGCTAAACCAAGTATGCGAAAATCTGAATAAAAGGATGCAAAAAAAAACGAAACGTGTTGACAAGAATACTCCTTCAGTAAAGAAAGTACAATAAATAAAATATATAATAAAAATAAACATTTAGCTTCAATGTGGTATCCTAGAGGACAGCAAGCGGACTGTAAAATAAATCCTTTATCATTAATTTTTGAAGTTTTTTGTTTTGTTTAGTAAGCCCTGGAATCTATAAAACAAAGCTTCAAAATTTGGTTGCCCAAGAGATTGTTGAGGCCATGGGCTTACGTCTAGTTAGCCTATAATCTGACCCTTTCAAAAATACAGAATACACAATATAAAACTAGACAAGCAAGTTTATAATTTTTCTATTTACAGATTGTTTCTGTCAACACATTGGATGATTTCCTTGATTCTTTCAACACACTGGATGATTTCCTTGTTTCTATCAACACATTGGATGATTTCCTCCAAGATGTGATCTGATAGGAAACAATTTCTCTTGATTTCATGGTTCATTGACCCAGGTACTGAATATCTATTAAGTAAATGTATTTCCAGTTTTTAGTTAGTTTTATTTTACATGAGATTTAGTAAGTTTTTTTTATTGCTCCCAAATGATACTCAGTTTGAAAGAGTGAGAAATAAAGACAAAAATATGCCATAATATATTGGAAACTTAAAAAATATAGATAGTAAAATATTTTTGATATTATTCTCAATTTTAATTTTGGTCATCAGAAATGAGATGCATCCACAATTGGGTACAACTGAGATACTACATCCATAATTGGGTACACCTAAGATTCATCTATGATTGTGTAACACTGAGATACTTCATCCATGATTGGGTACAACTGAGGTACTACAACCATGATTTGGTACCATACAACTGAGACTGAGATGCATTCATGATGGTGTACCACTAAGTGTGACTAAGATGATACATCCATAATTGCCTACCACTGAGATACTACATCCATGATTGGGGTACAATTGATATACATCCATGACTGGCTACCACTGAGATATTAAATCCATCATTGGGGTAAAATTGATACATCAAGATTGGGGTACAATTGATATACATCCATGATTAGGGTACCACTGAGATACTACATCCATGATTTGGTACAGCTGAGATTCATCTGATCGTGTAACACTGAGATACTGCATCCATGATTGGGTATCGTACAGTACAACTGAGATACATCCATGATTGTGTAACACTGACTTAATACATCCATGTTGGGTACAAAAGAGATACATCCATGATTGGGTATAACAGAGATACATCCATGATTGGGTATAACAGAGATAAATCCATGATTGGGTACAACTGAGATACATCCATGATTGGGTACCACAAAGATTTCTATCCACTGTAACTCTAACAGAGACACTCCTGAATAGGTAAGTCTTTATCTTTTATTAAGTTAAGACTCCTCGACTTCCAAAATTTCAACATTGGACAACAGATAGTGTTTCCTTCCTGAACATTTGACCACCAGCGGTGCCAACAACTTTTATTTTTATTGTTGATAGTTATTGTATGGATGGTTTTACTTAACTGAATAAAGTGCCAAACCATTCAAGATGTTAAATAAATGTGTGTATGAACTTGTGAACCAATATCTAAATTTTTTTCATGATTTTTTAAAGATTTTATTGAAAATTATAATTGTTTTCTTAAATGTTATAATTTGAATCTCACTTTTCATGTATTTAAAATTTGATTTTGTAGCAGACCTGTTTACTCGTACTATTATGGCATACTATGTACGATTTTGAGGTGTAAACATTATATAGACTATGTTTATTTTTTTTACTATAAATATAAGGTATTTAATAATTTTGTGATAAGTGTGCGATTTTAAGAGTTTGAGGGTAAACAGGTCTGTTGTAGGCATAAGACTTTGTAGATCTATGTTGTCTAGTATTAGTAAAGGGTGTATACAATGTTGGATGGTGTAGTTTTAAAGGTACATTTACACTGCAGATTTGTTACATGGATTCTCAACTTTCTGTGACTACAAGCTGCTCTCTATATACTATATCAGATGCTGACTGGCATATTTTCATTTCACTGGTCCAGTGCAGTTTCTGCTGGCAAGTTACATTAACGGTCCCATCATATTTTGTTCAGTGCTCAACAAATCTTGTTTAAAAGGCAAGAATCCTAGTAACTATTCGGTAGTGTGAACGTACTTTAAGACTTTGAACATATACCATTGTAAATAATTTAAGGATGTGTGAGATTGTATATTGCTGGTCATCAAATGATGAGACTCCAATTGTGCACAATTGTTTAATTATTTGGCTTTGGCGACAAGAAATAAAATAATAACAGGGGCAATGCAGAATTATGATGTCAAAGTCCCCCATGTGATAAACATACAAATATCTATTGTACAAAAACTAAACACCATCCATGTGAAGAAGTCATTGTAAATATATTTTTTTTTGCAAGATTTTAAGATGATGGTGGTTTTAGACAAATAGCAAATGTTAATTTGTATTTTACAGGAAAAGTATGAAATCCAGGCATTCTATAGATTGACTGTTGAGATATCCAGCAGTATTGTCTATGGCTTTAGTGCCTGGACTTTTCATAAACAAGTAAACATTTAAATTGAAGTAGATCTTATAGAATGCCTGGATTTCACACTTTGCCTGTAACATGTGTAATTGGAGGGCTTGGTGGACTAAGGTGCCTACATTTTTTAGGTAGCCTGGATTTCACGAAGTCCTTAAGTCACCATCAATTTTAACATGTTTCTTTTGTAAAGATAACTCACTGTATATCACCAGGAGTATTCATGTTTTCATCTCTTTGGAGATAGTCTCGCGGGGATAATTTTTGTTTTTCTCCCCCTAAAATAAAGAGCATTCATGTTCTTTTTTAAAGTTTTAAACACTTCAAAATGTTTTTAATTTGTTTCAAATGTTTATTTCTTTTATATATAACATAGTTTCTTTTTCTCTCATAATCTTTACACACATTTATTTATATAACAAATATCATTTTTAATATTTTCTCTCATACTCTTTGCCTTGAATTGAATTAAGCACCAGCTATTTATTAAAGCAATGTGAGATATACTCTTTGCCTTGAATTGTTTGTCACCAACTGAAGAAGATTTTAGTCAACCCTTCTCTCATAGTTTTTGTCTTCAATTCTTGCACGCCATCTGAAAATAAAATAAATATTTATCAACTAAGATTTGTCATCGGTAAAGTAACTTCTCCTTATCTTTCCCAAAAGGATAAATCATTAATTTCTACCATACTAAAAGAACGAATTGGTTTAAATCTATGATTGGCATTTTCAATTATAATATGATACAAATAAATTCAAGCATAGGTTTAGTTACATCTCGTTTTTGTTATGTTGTTAAATACAGCGAAATTAAATTAAATATTTTGATTGAGCTTTAGTGACATAATTTAGAATAATTAAATGAGAAATTCATTTAAATTGGCAAATCACAAGCTTTTAAATTTCCTTCAGTGACTTTACTGATAATATCCCTCACCAATGACAGTTTATGGGTTCAACTAAACTTTGCTTCCTTGGTCACCAGCTTGTAATATGCTAAACTCATTTCTAATACTACTTTCAAAGTCTAATACATATCTACAATCATGAAGTCTCCCTATTTCCTTCCGATATTCTTTCATTTAATAAAGATCCTAGGTATTTGAATTGATTTACTTTTTCAAAAGTGTGTTTTTTAATTTTAATGACTTCCAACCCTGCTTATACTATTATAGTGATTTTATGCTCAAAGCATTAACATCGCGAGATTGAACATGGATGCTTTAATTTTATTTGAGTTAATTTTGAAACTAGAAATTCGATTTCCTACTTTTCCCTTACAGTGCTGACAAAGTCATCAACATATGCAAGATACTGAAGGGGTTAATTGTAGAGAGCGGGTCTTGGGTTTTCCTCAGATGTCAATATGTGCGCTTCTCAACCCATTTGGGAGTCGATTGACTCTTTCCCAGGGGTTACCTAAGACTATCAGAAAACACACATACAATAATTTTGTAGTAGTGGGGTCACCACAACATGAGGAACAGTATTAAAGAGTTGTAGCATTAGGAAAGTTGAGAACCACTTTTACAACTATCCAATTTTAGATTAAATAGCATGTATGACAGTGAGTCTCCTTGCTTAGGCCTCATCTAATCTGAAACTCATAAGCAAACGTTTTTTCAGTTATTTTATGTATCAGTCTTATAAAGATATTTTCTTTCCTGCTTCTGGTTGTGTTCATTGCTGCATTCATGTACTGGCATCTGTGCAATGGTTGGGGGTATGATGTTGCTATTCTAACAGCTCCTAGCTGATGCCAGGGCAGCCTTGAAGCTTTCGACCGATGTCAAGTTCACAGTGGCATTGTCCAGGTGGTTCCATGCTATTATTGTGCGTGGACAGAAAGATTGTTTATACTGCACTGTTGTGCACTGAGGCACTTTGAAGCATTTGCTAATGTTTCGGGTGTAATTGTTTATGGGATTGTCAGAGTTTAGTGAGCGTTTTGCTCTGATCAGTCTACCCGGCTTCTGTGGGGTGAGGTACGTGCCTGCTGGGATTATCGGAACCAGTCCCATGACCACTTTATATAAGAATATCAAGCTGAGTCTCTCTCGTCTGTCTTTAGGGGCGGGGGGGAATGTCAAATCTTTTTAAGAGGCTAGTAACGAAACCAGAAGTTGGGCCGGGGCACAGATTTCTTCGGATGAAACCTAGGGTGGAGTTGGCTTTTTAAAAAATGTTGTTTATATGGGGTGACCATTTTAGGTTATTTGATGCTTGTTGGAGAATTGTCTCGTTTAGTGAGTACATATAGGTTGATGTTTTTTTTTTTCTTGAGATGGTCAGTGTGTAGCATTTGGTTTCATTAAATTTCATGCCCCAAATGTCCGCTCAATTCATAAGGCACTTCAAACCTGTTTGGAGGTGGTTGTGGTCATCGTAGCCGTTTATCTCTCTGTAGACAAGACAGTCATCTGCAAACAGCCTCATGTGAGATTTTACAGTATCGGGCAGGTCGTTTATGTGACAGAGGAAGAGAAGGGGGCCCAGCACTGTGCCTTGTGGAACTCCTGAGTCTACGGTAACTTTCCCTGATTGGACACCATCTACCACTACCTGCATGGTCATTGTGTTAGGAATGTTGAGAGCCAGGAGTGAAGGTTGCTGGTAATGCTGTAGTGGTGGAGCTTATGTAGAAGAAGGCTGGGTGGAACAGTGTTGGAACAGTGTCGAAGGCCTTTGAGAAATCGAGAATAGCCATGTCAACCAGGTTTGGATGCTGTCATATGCCAAAAGAGTTGATGTACTGGGATACTATGTTTGTAACATTTCTCTAATAGGCATCCTATCAGTCGTTGATCTGTTTTGTCTGAATCCACCTAGTATTGAAAGGCTGTAGCCTTTTGGCAACTACTTCTGTCAGTATTTTGTATGTAACATTTAATAGGGACATCCCTCTGTAGTTTGTGCACTGAAGTTTGGAAGCTTTCTTGTGTATTGGGGTTATTAGTGCTGTTTGCAAATTCTGTTGGAATTTTCTCTTCTTGACAAATTTTAGTTATAAGTTCTGCTGTGATGAGATCTTCTCCAGGGGCTTTATGGTTTTTCGTAGAATTGATTACGTCTGAAGTTTCCTCTAGAGTTGACTAGTTTATTAAAGGGTCTGGTCCTCCATTTGGTGGTTGATAAACTTCATCTTGTCTATTGTCTGCACTTATGTCCTCAAAATTTTCATTCTGGCTCTCACACATTTGTGGTCTGGCTTAGTATCCAATCTTTTCATCTTTTATCTTTATGTACATTGCTCTGATGTTTCCCTCCCTTGATAAGTCTTTTTCATTTAGCTTTTTCCCCACGTCCTCTTTATCTTCCTACACATTTCTATGGCTTTCCTCTGGCTTTGTTCCTTTCTTCAACAGTCTGTCTGCATTCATGATCAAATCAGCCTACTCTATTGTTTGATAGCTGCAATCCTCCTACTTTTTCTGATTTTCTGATGTTTTCACAGCATTTTTTTAACCCGATCCCCCTGTTCATTTATGTTGTTTTCCCTGTTTCCTCCTGTGATGCTTCTACTTGTTACATCATTTTTGGAAAGTTTTTGGTAATCACTTTTCTCTTTGATTTTGGCCATTGTGAATAATGCTTATTCTCTGCTTATATTTAACCCTTACAAGTAGATGGTCAGAGTCTGCATCTGATCCTTAAAACGATTGATTAAAACGTGGGTAATTCAATCTGGTGAGTTCCAAGTAACTTTAGGTATGTATATTTTTTGAGTGGAAACTTGCTGCTAACTGACATCTCTTTATTGAAGCAAAGTCTATGAGTCGGAACCCATTGTCATTGGATTCTTTATGCAGACTTTACCTTGCCAATAGTTGGCATTGAAGTCGTCACTCACTATTTTAATATCATGTCGTGGTGCCTCTTTGTAGATCTTTTCCAGTGTCTCATAAGAGGATTCTTTTTCCCAAACCTTCCATATCTTTGATGGGAGCATGATTGTTAATAAATTTTAGATTAACTTAAGCATTTTTCCTTGCAAAGAGCACAATCTTTCATTTTCAGATCTACTGCAGTTGGGAATAAAAGCATCAGTTCTGAGTGGAATGAAGTTTAGGGATTGCGAGAGTTACAGGGATGGATAGGACAAGACCATAAAAATAATGACTGTTACGTCGTTAGATAATAATACTAGCAGGCTACAGTGACCATGGTGACTGTCATCAATTTTTTCAGGTATTATAATTAAAAGGTTATCCTCTAAATCAGTGGTTCTCAACATGTGGGTCCAGACCCCCTTGGCGACCTTTCATGGGGGTCGCTTAAGACCATTGGAAAAACACATTTTCGATGCTGATGGTCTTAGAAACCGATTGATTTGGTCCGGCTAAAAAACCAGAAATGTCAGAAATTTTCATTATGATTGGAGACGAATTTGTTTCGAAGCCAAGTGCAATTTCCGTATTTAACGACACTGTCCGAAGAAAAACAGATGACATGTCTGTTGATATTCTTGATCAGGTAATCCAGGAAATTAAATCTGCTCCACTTCCAATATTTAGTATCCAGCTTGATGAATCTACATACGTTGCAAACTGTTCACAGTTACTAGTTTATGTGAGGTATATTAATGATGGTGACTTTAAGATGAGTTTCTTTTCTGCACGTGATGTATTTGACAGAGTTGGTTTATTTCTGAAAGATCATATCTCTTGGAAAAGGTTTGGGTTGTTTGCAAAGATGGTGCTCCAGCTATGCTAGGATATCGATTCAACGTCTAATTTTTGTTTAAGCCCAAGTTTTCACTAAAGTAGTATAGTCGACCGATTGTTATGCTGGTAAAGGTATTTTTTGGCTGTATTAATGTTGAACATTTCCTATACATTTACTATTTGCTATACCCACGTGGCCTAACTTATCACGCTCATTCATTTCATAGTAAAATTTCACATACCTTATTGTCCAAAGTTGTCATTAAATGAATTGATTTCTATGAGATGGAAGATCATTAGAACATGTCTTGTTGAGGTGTGGTTTCTCTCGACTTGTAAATGCTCTTGAACATTCATTCCTGTTGAAGAATGATTACAGCTCATGATGAAGGAATGCTTAATAAATTTAGCATGTGTATTAGTATCAGAGGGGTAGCGAAGAGGGCGCGCCAAATGTGCTTTGATATTATTTCATTGATAAAAATAACGGGTTTGAGAGTTTAAAAAAAACAAAAGGGGGCGCTTTAAAATTAATCTTATCCCTGGGCCTAAATCTTGCCCCCGGGCGCCAAACATCCTCGCTACGCCTCTGATTAGTATCATTTCAAACTCTTTTTACCCATCAAAACTTACCTCACATTTAACACACTAGCACAGTGGTTCTCAAACTTATTCAAATATAGTTAAACTTTAAGCTAAGGAGGGCTGTTAGTTTTGACCAATGATTATAATTATTGTTAAGATATTGTACAACCCCCTCCACTTACAGCAGTTCTTCACAACCATTTTGCCCCACTCCCCATCTGAACACCCAAAAAGGTTTCATATCACCACCTCCCATATTCCCTTATAGAAAAAGCATTAAAAAAGTATCGGGTATTTCAAATTTGAGGCATGCTAAGGTCTCAGTAAAGTGTAGTTTGACCTTGAAAAAGTGTCCCATCTAACATTAATTAAATGCCCCCCCCCCCCATATTTCCAAACCCTTTTCATAATAACAGTAAATAAGTTTTGTTAAGATTTTTTATTTCTACTCAACTAATACTGTGATATCTACTACTTAGCCTTATTATTAGCTTTCTTCATGGTAGTATAAAATTTGTAAATGGTTATAAAAAATAGAATGCATTATGTTTTAACTTAAACTAATAAACTATATAATAATAAACTTATAGATTAAAACTATTGTTATATTATTATTTTTCAGTTAGCCCAATGTCAAATGTAAACAATGCTGTATCCATGGATATTATTTTGTAGACAATCAGCTGAGTTCCCTTTTCAATGAAAAGTTGAATTAAAAGTAATTGAGGCAGATTGTTTTCTATTTTGATGTCTTTTTATTTAGATTGTAAATTTTGTGTTTGAGCTAAATTAATTAAATTTAAATATATTTTGACAGCATCTATGATGGGCAGATGTCGATGAGTATGATTATGATGACAATGACTGTGGGACTCAAAGTGGATTTGTGCATTTAGACCAGACATAAAAAGCATACTGCTTACTGATGAATGTTTAAACAAGAGAGATATAAGGAGATTTCAAAAGCAAATAGACTTTTTCAAACTCTAATTTACTGCATGCAATGTGCAGGACAATGAACCAAAGAAACTTTCTGTTTTATAAAATTGGTATAACTTCATTGAAGAGTTTTATCAACTAAGAGGATTTATTAAGAATACAGTACTTATTTAAGTACTTATTTTACAAGACTGTGGTCCAGGGAATCCTTATTTGATGAAATATGACTAAGGACAGATTCATGGCCATACTGAGTTTCCAAAAAGTTTCTGATACTGAAAATAAAGGAGACAAGCTGTGCAAAATTGGGAGACTCTTATGTTCCTTAATGCAAAATAAAAAGAACTGTATCAGCATCATGAAAATGTAGCAATTAATGAACACTTTTGGAAACATAGGACATTATGACATTTAGGCTGCGTTCTCTCCCCTGTACTGTATACAAGATATACCATGACATTCAAAGCTCAAGCGACACCGTTCCAATCTTAAAATTTCCTGATGATGCCACCATCATTGGCTTAATATCTGAAGGAGAAGACTTATACCGCAACTTAATAACAAGCTTTATCGATCAGTGTGATGAAAATTTTCTCCCGCTGAATGTCTCAAAAAACAAAGGAAATGTTGATTTCAGGAGGGAGGAACACCGAATTACAGATCTCGACATAAAAAAATCAAAGTGTAGAGAAAGTAGATGCATATAAGTACTTAGGTGTCACCATCAATAATAAGCTAACATGGCATGAGCACGGTCAAATGCTGTATAAGAAATTCAGAAAGACTGTTCTACCTCAAAAAACTGTACAATTTCTGCGTAAACAAACAAGTCGTTAACTTATTCTACAGTTCAACAATTGGAAGCCTACTCAATTTCAGTATTACCTGCTGGTGTGGGAATTCAATGTCTGATATTAAACACCACATAAACCAACTAATCAAGAAAGCTAGGAACATAACACTAAACATCATTCACTGGAAGAAATATTTGAAGAAAGATGTTATTGTAAAATTAAACACATTTTGGATGATACATCCCACCCTCTTCATCACAGATACTTAGGATTGCCCCGTTCGGTGCGAATTCTTTCCATCGGGGCAATGACTGAAAAATACAAAAATTCTTTTGTTCCCTAATCTGTACGAAGTTACCAGCGTGCTCCCCCTTAAGTCACATATCTAAATAAGAACTAATAAGTCCCTGATATAGCTAAGAGAACTCACTGAATGGCTGCTAGTGAAAAATTTATTACAAATGTCTTGTGTTCAAATTGATTTTTATATGGGCTGAAAATGAATAATGCAATCATAAAACATTTCCATTTGTTTGGATCAATAAAAGAATCTTATCCTATCTTTGACGATGTACCAGTTACTTTAAAGTCTGGCACTTTTACATATGCACTGCAACATGACAATAACAAACAAACTTTAAATTGCATTTCCAAAACAACGGTAAAAGCGTCAGAGTATATATCAGATCCTTTGTTTGTGATACATTTTTATGTTTAAATAAAGAAATTGTTTTCAAGAATGTATATGCATCATCTGGATGACAGATTAGATAATCTGATCGATATCTCTGATATAAAATAACAAATTAACTTATTAAAATGTACCCTTTTTCTTAGCTTTTATTCTAATTTAATTCTTTCTAATAATTTTTAAAGTGATAATTACATGCATATGTTTGAAAATTATTTTTTTTTAAATTATAGTTTTGACTTTTTGTGGCATTATTTCCTTGATTGATATGTTGATCACAAAGTGAGCCTATTCTTTTGAAAATGAATACTTGTAGTATTAGTAGTATTGAATATATGGTAATAAAATATAAAATATCAAGGTTAGTAATATAATTGGAAGCAATCTTTTTTCCCTTCTTTTTAAAGCTGTGATATGTTTTTGTAGACTCAAAAATGTTTTGTTCTGCCTAAAAATAATAATAAATCAATTTTGAAAAGTATATTTTGAACAAACACCTAATATCAATATAAGAGCATGCAATTACCTTTAGCTAAAAATTACACCTATGAGACACTTTGATAGTTGTAATATAAATAAAAAATTAAAAATTTGCTGTTTTTTGAGAGTTAATAAACTGCAGTAACTACAGTAAATTAAGTTTTATAACATGCTCAAAATGAATGATTATTCCTGAGGATCTGTGTTGAATGCCATACTTTATAATTATTTGCTTTTTATTCCCTTGCATTGTAAATGATTTACACTAATTTTACAAGTTAGAAGAGAAAGGTGATTTTATGATGGATTATAATATTGTAGGCTTACATAATTAATCTATTCTACAATATCTCTTTGGTTAATGGAATTGTTTTCCAATGTGGGGCGTACAACCCACCTTATGTACACACCCCACATTATGCATACACATCATAAGGTGACATCCAACTTGGTGCAGTTTGAAGATTATGGGAGACATTAACTCAGAGATAGGCATGTATTTACATTTCAGCGAGTTGAAAAGAACCTTTCATTTTTAACTCCTCCATTAGGAGAATATGAAACCTTTTAGATGATTAGGTGGGGTAAGTTCTTGTGCATATTTATCTTCCATCAAGTGCCTTCCTAGGTGGCAGATAAGGGAAACCTACAGCATATGGTGGCTACTAAGGAAATAAAATACCAGGGGTGGACTAAAATAGAATCTTCTTGGAAGTGGGGGATCCAAAAATAAAGGCACTACCTAGAGAGCTTAAAGGAGCAGCCCCCAGATGGTTGAGGGCTAACAACACAGCCATGTAAAAATATGTTACAAAATCCAAACCACAAACAAGAACCAGGAATGATACTAATGGACATCATATTAGGACTGTGATCCTAAAGTTAATAAGCCTGGTTAGTGAAGGAGCCTTAGCCAAACTAATAGAGTAACTAAAATAAAAAGTTAAATGTCTATTGCTGAATTACAAGAAATTAGATGGAAAATTTCAGACATCCTCAGAACTTTTGTCAGGTAAATAGAAAAACAAGAGAGAGAGCGAGACAAGCAAAAAAATATAAAAAATGGGGAGAGGTAGCAATCAGGTTAGGTAAAAGGAAC
>CAXITT010000377.1:365933-403289 GCA_964033795.1 Lymnaea stagnalis | reverse complement strand
CTCAATTCACATGAGAGGATCTAAACTGAAATGCTCAAATTACAGAGGAATCTTCCTAATTAATGTAACCTACAAAATCATCAACAAATTAATAGCAAGAAAACTGAAAAGGTTTACTGAACATATTCTAGGTGACTATCAATTTGAATTCAGACAGAATAGACCACAGATCATATTTTGACCACCAGATGCCTCCAGAAGAAATACTAAGAATACAACATCCCCATACACCAACCATATGTGGACTACGCAACAGCTTAGACAGGAAATATCTGCAAAGTGCATTTGGAGTTTCTGACTATAGAAACCTGGAGTTACTATAGAAACTTGGAGTTTCTAACAAACGTACCTGGTTTATACATGACGATGGCTACCTCCAAAAAAGAATCAAAGTACAGGAAGAGTACTTGAGGAACTTTCATATTAATCAGGGGCACTGAGTCAAGGACACTCACTGGCATGTATCCTATTTTACATCCCTTTAGAAAGCGTAATGAGAAACATGCATGTGCGCACCAAATGAACTATCACAAACAACTTCCAGAGAAACAAACGTGAGCACAGGATGAACTATCACAAACAACGTATCAGAATCTCAACCATCAGGACACCAACCAACTTTAAAAAGCCCAACCAGTGCAGTACCTGGCATATGCAGACAACATAGCTTTACCGGGGAGATAGCTACAACTAGGAAGCAGAAATCTCTCAAGGAAAACTACGATGGCCCTATACACAACTTTTATTATCATAAGACCAGTGGTAATGCAAAACAGCCAGACAAAAGAAGAGAACCTGTTCAATACCTGGAAAATCCTCAGAAAAATATACAGCCCGTGTTAGATAATGATGGATGGGTATATATATATATCCCCTGGGGCTCTGGTTGACAAGTTTGTAGTGGCTTGCTGGCTAAAGAGGTGCTGCCCCCTAGCGCTAGACTGAGACCGAAACCACCATTATTGCGTGAGCCTGTGCTGGCAGACAAAGAGCGTGCATAGTATCTACCGAAAATAGAAGCACTTAAAGGACTACCAGCTGTGGAAAATCTTCAGCTGGAAATAAAACTTCTGTAACAGGGGAGGGAGCATGATTACATGTTGCCCTTTAAGGATACGAGGCATGAGGTGGGTAGTGGCAACTCATGCCAATGGTTCTATTTACATAGCAGTTAAAGTAGTTGTACCTAGGCAACCGTTTCACCCCAGCTGCTTTGTAAATTAGTTTCAAGGTAGAAACCCACTGTAGAAATCTGTATCCAACGGCGTCAGGCGTTCCCAGGGATGGGCAGGGTAAGATTTTAGGATGTAAATACACCATCCCGACTCCTGATGCTGTGAGAGAAGCGTCACCGGCCTACCGGATGTCCTTGTGCTGGGGTGACCTCCACTGGTACTCAATGGAGTGAGTGCGGGCTGGGGCTGTCCTGGCAAAGGGAAATCTCCAACGTTCCGCTTCCCAGCCCGATAACTCAGGCTTGGGGAGTGAGGGTGTGTGTGCTTTGGGGAGGGCATAAAGAGCTAATGTACTAGCTCGACAGCCCGCTGATGCAATTTCCTAATGAACATTTTCAGTACCGGAACCATCCGTAGTTGCTGCAATTTAAAGGTGCAGGCTGCTTTGGGCAAGAAACCTTGAGAGGATATTAGATTGTAGAGCAGCAAAAGTGATCTACAGACAGAAGCCTAGGGGTTAACGGCTCATCCGTCGACCAAGACTGATATGGATTGAGTTGTAAAGGACTAAAATCACCTGGAAGTGTAAAGTCATGGATCAGCTTAAAAGGGAGGATGTTGTAGAGCAGACCAGGCCCCTATGATGGGCTGTAGCACCTATGATGATGATGTCTGAATGGAAGGATGTGGTGAAACAGGCCAGGGCCCTACTAATGATCAGCATTAACAAATTGATCTGTTTATCTATCTCTATTTCTCCCATTTAGCGGCATACTTATTATTATAATTATTTAATTTGAATTTTTGGATGATGTTTAAGAATGATCAACACATAATTAAGTCTAGACATGGCTATAAATCAAAAATCAGCATGTACTGTAGATCCCTATTCAAAGGCCTATTTACACAAAAAATATTTCAATGGTATAAGTGGGCCTTTGAGTCGGTCACAGGAGGTTTTCACCAGGTACATTGATTCTATTATAGAAAACAATAAGATTGTGTCTGTGTGTGAGCATATGACTGATTCTGTTCAGTGTGGTTACGGTATATATATGTAGAAAAGTGAAGTGAGTCGCTGTTATAGATAATACTGAATGTTTAATAGTTTTAAGTCTTTTTAATAAGCAATTATTTTTAAGGTTTCGATGAAAACCTTTAAAATAATTTCCCAGCCAAAACTGAAAGAGTACACTAATAAGCAGATTACACACTTTTCAGGGTTTTCCTGGCCAAAACTAAGATTGTGGTTGGCTTATGATCCATTGGGAATAAATTTCCAAGATCCCAATAATGGCAAGTTACCTCAAGATTATTACCCAGTGTGATAAATCAAGCATCAAGTTAAAATGTAAAAAAATAAAACCAAAAATTTTTTTTTTTAAATTAGTGGCATGGGTAATGAAAAATAAATAGAATAAAAAGGACTGGATTTACCTGAAGTAAAATGTTGACCAGTCATTGTCCTGGCATGTCATGATTCCTCCTGCACATTCATCATAAGAGCAGCTGTGAATTCTGGCAGTGATGGGGGTCTTCAAGTGATCTCTGTGAAAACAACAACTTTAACCTGGAAGTAAAATAATACATTAATTAGTAGAAGACAGAAACTTTATTATATTAGAGCGCAAGCTTGCATTAATATGAAGACAATATCCTATGAACAATTTTAACCTGAAAGTTACCATCATAAAAAGTACCAAAAAAATTAATCACACACTTGGTGTAATCATTGCTTTTACACCAGCCATGTTTACATGGGTGTTTCGACAAAAAATTCCTGGTTCTCTAAGGGAAAGTTGAATAGCTTTGTTTATTTAATCTATTAAATAGTTAAAGTCCAACCACTATTGGAATTAGGGAGGTGGTGTTAAATGAACAAAAGAAAACCTTCAAAATGGTCACGTCAAGCTCAGTGCAAGATTTTAACTACAACTGCATTACAGTAGTGAATCTTTAAAAATTTAAATAAGATTTTTTGTCACAGATCAATAGTAATATAATTCTAACCTGCAAGATGTAACTCTTGATTATTACTACTATGATTTTAACAAAAAAATGTATGCTATAGCGACAGATGAATCTAAATATAAGAAGCAATCAATCTAAATAGCTTTTTTGCATTTTTTAATTATTTCTTTTACAGCAAAAATGCACTCAATATGTCAGAAGGAAATGTTAGATTTTTTAGGGATTTTTATATAATTTTAACTAAATTAGGAATGTGCAAGACTTTCCCTTACCTAATCAGTGAAACTAACCATACTAATACAGTCTTTTGATATTTTTTACATGCACTTGTGGGATTTATCTTTATATAAAGTGCATTCAAGGGATCAAGATACTAATATTTATTATTGGAAGGGTGATTAGGATGATGCTAGGTGTTAAGAGAAAATGTAAAGATATGTGTTTATTATGGCATGTAATTGACTAGGACAGAGGCTCCCAGAATCTGTCCTGCTGCAACCTGAAGTGTTAAAAAATTAATGGACTTAATGCAAGCCATTTATAATTAAGTTGGTATTTTTCACTATTTCTCCAACCTACTTGGTACTCTGTATTTATTAAAGTAGCAGTTGGTTTTGTGCAGCGTCTATGCTGTATCAATTAAATATTGTTTTGATAAAGTCAAGTGAAGTTAATGAGGTATGTCTTCTTGTATAAGTATATGGTTTCAAAAATGGATTAGATTGTTTAAAAAGTGCTATTTTACAGTGCACAAAGAATGTGGCTTAGAGCAAAAATGAAAAGACGTGGGTGCAGCAACGGTGCTGCGGTGCTGTGACTCCAAAACACTTGGGAAACTCTGGACTAGGATATTTGAAATTCATGTACTAGCACCATTGCTGGTAGGAGAGCTGGTCAGCGGAAAGCTTTTTCGTTAACCCTCTTGGGACGTAACCCTCTTGATCTCTCGCTGACTAGCAGTGAATCTGACACTGACGAAAACAATCAGGAAAGTAATGAAGACAATCCAAATGATGTTTACGATAATGTTGTGAATCCTTGGATTAGGATTAGTGGTTCTGAATTGGATAGAGATGATCCCTATGAATTTTTAGAAAAAAATAGAGCCTTTAAATATGCCTCATGGGATAAGCACCCCATTTGAGTACTTATGCTAATTTTTACACAATATATCATTAAAATGTTTGTGAGAGAGAATAATAATATAGAGAATAATAATAATAACTAATAAGTATGCAGACAACTTTCTCAGTAACACCCAGCTCAAATAAACCATATTTGGATGCACAATGGTGAAAAGGACCGCTCTGTCTAAAGCAACCGAAAAGTACCCCGAGGGCAGGAAAAGGAGTAGAACTCTGTGCCAGGGGTGTCTCAAGGGCCTCCATGGGCCTTATTTCCCAAAACACATGTGTTAGGATCCATTCATGCTTCATCCATCAAAAAATTCACATAATTTAATAATTTACACCGGTAAGTCATGTTTATTCTCAGTCGAAATCGAGGAGTCAGTTTACATGCAGGAAAAATCATGTTTGGCGAGTTTTGCCACAACAATGGGTCTTTGGGGGCATTTGTCACTTGTCAGGCGATTAGTGAACTTTCATGTTTTGTGTACAAGATAGATCAGCAGCTACACATTACACTTATGCCGATAATCACAGCACACATCCTGCTGGGTACAACAGGCATGTCAGATCAAAGAAGTGCATATAATGCAATTGGCACCACTCCGGGATTGACTCATCAAACGGTCATTCATTCTGTTAAGTTTTTGTATCCTAACTCAGGTGCCAATAGCCAATAGCCAATACCCAAAGCATTGAACGTTTGTGGAAATCTGCAAAAGAGAGAAACAAGCGCCACAATGGCACACACAGACATATGCTCGATTTGTATATGTGTATTCATGTGGACATGTGGCATCAACGTGTTAAAGTAAATGGTTTTTATGATTTTTATGTCTTCAACGCAATTCTAGACGATATTGTTCAATTTCGGCCACTACAGTAGCGGAGGACCTTTAAAGAAGTTAGTATGTTTTTATTTAAAATAACATTTGTTTTATTGGAAGTGTGAAATAATGTATAATAATTTTTGAATTAAAAGTTTTTTAGGCTAATTTAGATTGATTAGGTTTAGGGATACATTTTAGGGTTATGTTAGGTTTAGGGATACATTTAGAGTTTAGGTTAGTTTAGGGATACATATCATTTAGGACATAAGTTCGTGGGTCAAGATAACCAAGATGGCGGCCGCGGGTTGATCTCTCCGAATTGTTTTTGGCCATTTTTTTTTTATTCAAAAGAACATTTGTTTTATGGGTGGGAAAAGTGAATAATAATAATTTTTGCGGTGAATTAAAATTGAAGTACCCACTTCTGATACCGGGTCCGAATAGCCGCAGCCAAACTTTTCATTACAATTACAATCTGTAAGATAAGACAGTAGCCGATTTGCCGCCAAAAAAAAATAAAAAGCAACTTTGATCTTGAATCGTGATTGATGTCATGTTAATGATTATTGAACTATATTTAAAATAGAATTTAAAAATACAATACAATTATAAACATAGACTAAACGTATTCTTACTTGCTTTTAGATGTACGCACATTGTTCTTGGTGTTTCTTCAACGCCAAATGAAATTCTTCAAAATATGCACATTTCTCGATTGATAGTAATGGCTCTAAGATGTTGCAAACCAACAGGAAGTATTCGTCATAACTATCACGTGACCAACCGAATATCTAAAGCCCTCACGTGACCCGCTGGATCCGAAAAGCCAATTGCTGCTTTAGGTACCCGGGTACCTATAGCCACTCCGTTTTTAAATAAAGAAATAAGTGAACTTAGCGGGTTTTGATTTTTAAAAACTAGTAAAATATTGTGAAATAGCACTTCATAGATGAGCCAAGGGGACTAACTCATTTTTAGACAATTTAGAAAACAATATGTCAAAGAAAATGTTTTAAATAATAGGTTTAAGTTCTTTGTGGCGATTTGCAATATTTTCTCCAAGAGTTAATATGGTCTTGGCTGAATGATTTTTTGTATAAATAGGACCAGAAAAAATTTAATTAAATGCGAATTTTTTTATTTTTTTTTTAGTGTTATAAAATAGCACTTAAATTTAAGACCGAGACGATGCTAAGTTCGGAGAATCCAATTTAAAAGAATCTGGCATGGGTTCTTAACAAATTAAATAAAAATTTATTATTTGAATTTTCCTTTTTTGCCTAGACAACCATTTATAGTTTAAACTAATTCAATAATTATGCTTAGGGTTATTAATAACCGCTTGAATTCATTTGTTTTTGAACTATTATGTTTCTTCTTCTTATTTTTTTTTTAACTGTTTGATCTCGGTAAATACTATAAACTATTCATGATAACTTCAGAGACGATGGAGTAATGAGTAATGTTAAAAGTTAAAGATTAATTAATATCTTACTAGACCAACACACAGAATAAATTCAGTTTGAAGCATAATATTTATTATTTAAGATGGCAAGAAATGAAGAAAAGCAATTAGCAAGATTAAATCGATTTTACTTGCATCAGCAAAAAGAAGGTGATCGTCTGAGTAGTCTGTATTAATTATATAAATAAATTATATAATAATAATAAATAGTATTGTATAACTTATACAATACTATTAGTATAAGTCATAAGAATAAGGACTCAATAAGGATAAATGCAGACAGTTGTGAGTTGGTGCCATGTCGTTTGATCACACTGCTGCCTTCTTGGTTGCCACTTTTTTTTTTTTGCTGGCATCCGTCCGTCACAATGTGACGATGGAGTGGGCTTCGTAGGACGAAATCCACATAGCCTGGGATTATTATACTTGAAGGATTATAAGCTGGTCCCCAACAGCAAATCGCCTCTCTCCACGCCGCTGGGTAACCCAAGGGAACATCATTGGATGATACAGCTTGGCACCAGTGACGTCGCAGGAGTTGTCGGAATGTTTTCATTGTATCAATGTTATCCGCCTTTCGGGACTCCATCTCCGGGTTATGATTTCAGAGTTTCCTTCTCTTAGAGTCCCATCTACCCGGGGTGCTGGTGGTGTTTTTGCTCTAGCTGGAATTGAACTCCAGACCACCAACTTGAGATTTGCTCAGTTTAGACCACTCGGCCACCCAGCACCCACTACCAGTGAACTTTTATAATTCACTGTCACTAACTAAACCTAACCTGAATGTGAATGCTAAAATGCCTAAATGTATCCCTAAAACTAAATGTATTCTTTAACCTAACCTGAACCATAAATTCTAAATGAATATGAATATATCCCTAATGCCTAATGAAGCTAATGGCACCAATTCTCTGCTTTAGCCTGTACAGTATAGTAGTCTAGTACCTGCTGTTGTTCAAATCCCGCGCATTAATACATTAGTCAAAATAATAATATGAAAATGCCTAATTATACAAGCCCAATATCTACTTAAGTTATGCTGACAATTTGAAGGCTTTAACTTTACAGGGAAAATAGTTATGGCATTTTGAGTATTGAGAAAGGGCGCTACATTTTAAATGAAATTTACTTACTCTCTGTTGTTCAAATCCTGCGCATTAATACATTAGTCTAAATATTAATAAGAAAATGGCTTATTATAAAATCCCAATACCTACTTAAATTATGCTGACAAATTGAAGGCTTTAACTTTACAGGGAAAATAGTTATGGCATTTTGAGTATTGAGAACAGGCGCTATGTTTTTAAAGAAATTTACTTAACCTCTGTTTGTCAAATCCAGCGGATTAATACTTATATGGAAATGGCTTGTTATAAAAGCCCAATACCTAATTAAACTGTGCTGAAAATATGAAGACTTTAACTTTACAGATAAAAAAGTTATGGCATTTTGAGTATTGAGAGCAGGCGCTACGTTTTTAATGAAATTTATGTACCCTCTGTTCGTCAAATCGCACACATTAATATGTTTATTGTAGGGGTGTGCCGGAATCCGGTTCCGCCGGATTTTGCACTATCCGGTGAAATCTGGTTCCGCCGGATTTACATGTATCCGGAACAACCGGATTCCGGAATATACCGGATTTCGGAATTTGCCAGATTTTGTGACTCACCGGATCATAATCTGAAATAAAAGTAATTCTCTTTCCCGAATTCCACACGATCACGATACATTAATCGATTGTTTCGAGCGTTGAGCTTGTTTAATGTTTAATATTCCGTACATACCAGAGGCTAGAGTCAGCACCGCTAATAGTGGCCAATAGTGTAGGGACTTTGATAAGAAAATTTAAACTTTTTGTAAAAATAAACCAATGGCATAGTTGAAAAGATGTAATTTTTTAAAGAATTATAACACCAAAATCATATTTTTAGCTGTTGTAGTTTTAAAGTTATGAATTTTTAAAGTACGACTTGGTTTGTCATTTTTTAACATGGACTGCATCTCCACATTCTGTGATCTCATTCCACCAATCCCGTCATGCGCAATGACTATATAGTTTATATAAGGCAACGCATTCCCTGCCTTATCACTAAAATACTGTTTAGACTTAGTTTAAACTTTCAACTTTGGCACATGAATAATTAATTAAAGCTTTCCCTGACCAATGGTTTAATAGTTTTTGCACACGGCAAACTCTTATGAATGAAACTCTGAGGTAGTACTACGATACAGTTATGCAAGTGGCTGTGAATGGTTGCCAATGACAACGTGTTGCACACGGTAAATTCTGATCATTTATAATATGGATTCTACCGGGTTGTTAAAGCTCAAATTAAAACATTCCAGTTTAAATGTCTTTAAATGCATTCTGAAACACAAGTTATCAATTATTTTGATGTAAATAGTGATAATATATTAATATTTCCTAAGTATCGTCAACTTCCGCCATTAAAAAGGGGGGCGTGGCCAACCCCATGGCGAAATTAGGTTGAGCGAGCTGCATGACCTGCTGCGAACGCGTAGAAACATGGCGTCTCTCGTAAGACACTTATCCAAATGGAACGGAACTCAAATATATATCGAAAGTACTAATTTAATAATAAATAGACACACACATCGGAAAATTAAAAACTCGGATTTTTTGGCGCCGATTGCGAATTCCCATACACAAAAAGTAGTAGTCCACCTTGACTTACCGAAGTATCTACCAATAGTACCAAAATCCGGATTATTCCGGAATCAGGATTATTCCGGAATCCGAATCCGGATCCGGCGGATTTCGCATAAGAAAATCCGGATCCGGTTGGAAAAAACGGATCCGGCACACCCCTAGTTTATTGTAGTATTTGCATAACAATGATGTATTATTAAAGCCAAAAACTTAATTGAAATGCGTTGCAAATTTCAAAGCTTTAACTTTGCTGAATAAAAAGTTGTCGCATTTTGAGTGTCAAAGATGTCTTTTTTCGGTCACAAAATTTTTGAAAATATTTACTAAGGCTATATAAGGAAAAATTCTGACACTAAAAATGCGATAACTTTTGTTCTACTTAAGATAGAAAGATAAAATAGGTATCAATGGAAAGGAAATACTGAGTCCTTTCTAATGATATAAGTTTCATTAATATATAACAACTTTGAAATTTTTAGTGTAGTACCTAATACTATACTATACAGTATATTTTTATATACAGGCCTATTAATTGATAATTTGTTAGTATTAGTAGTTAGTACTTTGTAGCATGGTATTCGCTGGAATTCTCACTGATGCTTTTCTTGACAATAATGACGGCATTCCCATAATAAGATACACAGCTATTTGAGCTATTGAGCTATAGATGGAAGGCTATTTAATTTTAGGACTTAGGAGACTGAAAGCCATATGACTATGACGGTTAAAGTAAAGAAAGGGTATATTCGCTGACACTTCACCCTAAATACAAGCTCGCCTCTGAAAATGCAGCAAATACTTTATCGCTTTGCTAAGGCCTGCAACAACTACAGCCTTCTTCTCAATACAAAAAAAACAACAGATCATGCACCAGCCAGCTTCAGGAAAAGCTTACTGTGGCTTACAAAAAACCTAGTATATCAGTGAAGGGATAGAATCTCCAAGCAGTGGAAAAATTCACGCATTGGGGCAACACCCTCTTCTTGTCAGCAACAATATATTATGAGATCAATAACTAAATTTCCAAGGCAAATTTTGCATTCAGAAGACTCCTCAAGAGTGTCTGAGACCCAAGGGGTCTCAGTCTTGTAACTAAGCTGAAAGACTATATAGGGTAGTCATATTAATATCTCTCTTGTCTGCTAGGGAGACTTGGACAGTGTACAGCAGACATGCTAGACAAAACTAAACCATCTCTACCTACATTGTCTAAATAAACTTCTTGGCATAAGGTGGCAGGACAAATTTCCTGATACAGAAGTCTTAAAAGAAGCTTACTTATGGTGACCAGATTTTTCTGTTGGGGGCACACCCCGGCACCGACCCAAGCCAAAAAACAATTGGTGAAAATTAACTGAAAGACATGTTTTCCTGAAGGGCAAATAAGAAATTCATTATTATACATTATATTGCATAATGTATGTTAGACACCTACCGAAACCTTATGTTGTGTTAATCAGTAATTGCGGGTGAAATTTTTGTGAACAATCAAGTAGAAAAGTACCAGATAAATGTCACTTTTTCAAAGTTCATAAAAAATAAAAACTGCTTGTAAATAACTAACTACTAACAATAACAATTGACATGTTGTTAAAAAAATAACAATTGACATGTTAAAAAAAAGAAAAGAATAAATTGATCACAACCGACATATGTCAGAAATATGAAGGATCAACAAGTCAATTGTAATTATTAATTTCATAATCATGACACACTTATATTTCTGAGATGTGTAGATAGCTCTTAGGACACCAGGATTTTTTAATAACATATCATTAAACTTGTCACATGAATCACTGAAATTGTATTTGACAACCAGGATATGTATCAATGTTGTATCAATGTATCGACTTTGAGTTGCTATTTATCTGGTGTCCACATGTTGTTAATCAGAGAAAAGAATCTTTCAGTGGGAGCTCTTGTTCCTGTCTAGGACAAGGTACTCAGTTCGTAGAAAATGACACAGGCCGGGACATTTTCTGATTTTTCGGGATTGATGATATGGGTGGTGCAAAAATAGGGACTGTCCTGGGTAAACTGGGACATTTGGTCACTATAGCTTACTTTATCAGCATCTAAAAGTTCCTACAAAAATACCAGATGGGCGGGGCATGTTGTGAGAATACCATACAGCAGACTTCCTTAACAACTAATGTTCTGTGAACTCTCCAGAGGGAAGCGCTCAGCTGGTGGGCAGAAAAAAACCCTCAAAGGACTCTCTAAAAGCTTTACTCAAATCCATGGACAAATACCTTAATTCGTGGGGAAAATTTGCTGGCGATGTATACTCTCTTTTGGAGCACAAGCCTCAGAGAGTAAACGCTCCACTCATGGGAAAAGCAGTATTGACTCCAATACAACTAGGACCCCAAAATACGTAGGACTTTCCAGCACAAATAGGATTGGCAAGCCACCTGCGCACTCACTGTTAAATAAAGCCTTTGTCATCTTAATGATTATTTTATTCAAATTTTAAGCTTTCTCACTGGTATTGCCAGGTAATTGAGTGGTAACTGTGTACTCCCTTTGTGTTCTCTCACAGTCAGCTCAAATTTTAAAATTTGTCTGACTGACATGCACAAATAATAGCTTGATATAGCTGGATTTAGCCTTCCAAAGATGATCTTTATATAATTAAGTTTATATGTAAAGAGAAAAGTAATACATTTTTAGTGCTTACTCAGGCTTTATTAGGCCCGTGCTTTGTAGGTCTTTAATTCTTGTCGCCTATACTATAAATTGTGAAAGGACAATCAAAATTTATCTCCCCAGAGGAACTTAAAAAAAGACCACCAAGGCCAAGACTAGTAAGTCTAAACCAAAAAGTGAAAACATTAAAATTAATGTGTTCAATTTTTAAAGGAAATTATACATTATTTCAAGTTTTTGTTATTTAAGTGTCGTGAAAACTTGTTGGTGTGATGCTCTTGACATTTAAGGTTAAGGATTCACTCCGCTAAGGCTCACCTAGGAAACACATTTATTTATGAATGGCAAAGCACTGGTAAGGACTTACTTTAACAGTTGCTTCAACTTAAATTATGACTGAATTTAAAAAAAAAAAAAAGTAGGTAATGGTTCACTAGGTATGAAAATGAAATCAATATTTCACCAAGATTCTTTAGAAACCTTAAATTTGAGGGGGAGTGTGCCATGTCACTGAGCTGTTGTATATTCATTATTTTTGTTATATAGGCCTGTGGTTTAATATATATAGTTACTTACATTTTAGGATTCCTTGAACACAGTCAATGAAGTGAAGAAATGGCTCCCATCCATCATGAGAGACATTGAGTTTTATGTTACAGTAAGTTTCATTTTACTTCCCAACTAATTCTTTAACTCAAGCAGCCCCAAATCAGTCATTCAGAGCAACCCATTTTTGCTTTATGAATACCAAGTAATCCCATAACATTTGCCTTAAACCACCAGATATGATTTTGTATTGCTGAAGATAGTTTTATTGTGAGAAATGGGGTAATTTTTAATTTCATTTACTCCATTTTAAGTTGATAGTTTTAAGTTGACATAGGGTTGTGGAATGAGGGCATGTCATCCAAAACAAACTTTTTTAGTTAAGTTTTGTTGATTTTATTTGTACAATCGGGAAATTTTCTTTTTAAAGAACAACTTTTACTTTTTAGCAAATGGAAGTATCTTGTTATCCAAAGCGACAAATTGAAGAGTTTGAGAGGCGCATTGATAATCTACGTGGAGAGTACAAGGCCTTTGTGCGCAAAATACGTCAGCTTGAACCAGAGTCTGAACTGACTCCTTGGTCTGACAAGCCTTATGTTGGGAAGCAGCGTAAGCTTGAATTAAAATCATTTCAAGAAGATTGTGGTGAGTGCCCGTTCTTCTTATGTTAAAGAGTTAAAGTCTATGAACTTAGAGATCTGAATTAAGGAGACATTTTATTAAAATATTCAAAAGTATAAAATAAAACTCTTAGTGAAAATAAACATTGAAATGGCTTTTGAAATGTTATCAGCTTGTCAAATAATTTGTATCACTGCAGCCACTCGTAAATTATCTGCTGTAGTAAATTAAAAATATACAACAAGGGCAAACTAACTGGATGTTATTCTTTGGGTTTGGAAGTATAGTCTTGTGTCAATTGTAACCAAACCTCAGTAACTGCCCATGGTGGATTTTATTGGAATGATAAAACAATAGGTGAAGAGTCAAGAGGATTTCAGCTTAAGCCTCAATAAATGAAATTGCTCTAAAACAATATTGTCAGATGTATCATTGTTCGTGACATGCCACTTTAAATAAAAGAACAAATACTAATAGTCCTCAAAAGTTTTAAAACCAAAATACAGGTGACAAAATAAAAAGATTTGTAGTTATCATCTTTACCATCACTAGTAATTGTCCATTATTTCTTCACTATTTTTCCAGATCCTGTTGAGTCATCAGCTAATGAACCTGCCCCATCTTTTAATTTGAATCAGCAAAACAACCCCATGACCTTTATGCCCATAGCTACACCGGTGCTTATCTCTGATCATGTCTACAAGAGCTGCTATGGCTATGAGGCTAAGAAAAGTCCAGACACCACATCAATAAGTTTAGTCGTTCAGGACAAGCCACTTGACTTTGATTTCTCAAAGAGGGTTTTTCGAGATGGTGAGTTAGAGTTAAAGGAAGCAGAATATTCAAAAGAAAGCAGTTCAGAAGAAAGAATTCATGATGGTGTCACTGACTTGGACAAAAAGCAGCCCCAAGAAAATGGACGTCATAAACTTTCAGATGCAACAGATCCTGGAAGTCTAGTCACCAAGAAACAGCAGAGCTTCACTGGTGTGGAGGTGCGAGGGTCACTGAACATTCCATATGCAGATTCATCTTCTGAAGAAGATGGAGTGACTTGAAAGAGAAAAACTTATCTCACATCAGGTAATCCTAATTGCCAATACAAGTGTGAGGCTATATGGTACTCTACCACTTTTTACATTTATTAATATTATATCAACTTTATTTTTTGTGTGTTTGGTAGGGTCTAACATGCAGGGGTTAAAAGTTAAAGTGTTTTCATTAGTACATTTCACAGTAATTACCCTACATAAATATATGTTGATGGGTCAACTTTGTAATCATTTTGTAATGTTTATCTTCAAAATCATAGGTGATTTTAACATGCAAAATTTTTTTAAAACTTATTACCTTGTTATATTAGATGAATTGACTCAGACAAGACTAGAAATTTTGTTAACATCTGAGCCGGATGTTGCCTCACACTTGATTTATGGTGGTCAGGTTTTATTCTGAGTGGTCAACATTCTCAAAAGCAGATTAACGTACAGTTCAGGATGACATGACAAAAGAAAGTCATAATTGTACTTATGGTCCGATTTTTATCTTAAAAGCTAACATTCTCAAAAGCAGATTAACGCACAGTTTGGGATCTCTTGAGGCCACATCGCCAACCGGCACTTTGACAACACCATGTCTGCCCATGGGCTGTTAATGTGGACTCATTCTGCTGGGTCGGGTTTCTGTTCTGTGGAATATCTGTTGTTATGAATCGGGTGTCTTTCTGTCTTCTGGGGGTTGACAGCCCCATAAAATTGAACAAAGTCACCTGTTATGGCAACAACAGTTTCAGATTACATTTTTTAAAAACGAGAACCCTGATTCAACTTACACAGGGTGTGCCTTTTTAGAGATGTGGTGTTTCAGAACAGTGCAGATGCTGACCAGTAAAAGAAAACTTTGATCTTTGGAAGTGTATTTAAAGGCATTGGTTAGTTATTTAAAAGCTGTTGGCATGCATTGTTTTGAGAATATTTTTGGTTGCCATCAAGCCAAAATAACTTTGATCCTAATTATCGTGCTAAAGTAACTTTGTCTTTATCCAAATAATTGTACTAAAGTATCTTTGTCTTGATCCTAATGATCGTGCTAAAGTAACTTTGTCTTTATCCAAATGATTGTGCTAAAGTATCTTTGTCTTGATCCTAATGATCATGCTAAAGTAACTTTGTCTTGATCCTAATGATTGTAATCACATTTCAAAAGGAAATAAAAGTAATAAACTGAGATTCATTTCTCTTTAATTAAAAATCTAATGCAAATGATTAAAAAAAAATTGTTGCTTTTTTTTGTTTTCATTGTTATGGTGTGATTGCTTAGATTAGAACTGGATTCCTTTATTTTTCCCATTCCATATCAAAAGAAGTTACACCAGTCAAAACACTGTCTGGACCTTTAACCTATTTAACATAATAGCAGGCATCAGCAAAACAAAAGCTTCCTGATATAATTTTTTTTATCTGTATTTACTTTAAAAAGTTAAATATTTTTCTTATGCTTTTATTCATTTTTTTTTTTACGGCTAAGAAAATTCAACAACATAGTTTGGTGTTTCAAAAGTGCTGATTGTTCTCAGATATTTATAGTTTAAAATAAAAAAATAAACTAGAAGTAGGATTGACTTCTTGAACATGCACTTTATTTCATATAGGAACGTAGTTCCATGGTTTACACTGTTCTTGTATCATGGGAGCATCTACAGAGATTATGTACACACACAGGCCTATACCAAGAATGTTACATCGGTGGTCATTTTAATTCTTTTTAACATGTACACAAAGCTCACATAGGCTTATTTAAATTGATTAAATAACCTCTCACAAATGATCTGTTAGCTTCATGAACACTGAGCCTCTCAGGTGAATAGTGTGTATGTACATGGTCTAGGTCCTAAGTTAAGGCACATCAAATTGAGGGTGGAAAATGTGTTTATCACATATGAAAATTAAAAAATTAAAACTTTCTAGTAAGAGGATAAAATTAATGGTGGTTTAAAGATAACTTGTATAAAATTTAACACTACTTTTATAAATGACATTGTCATAACTTTGTAATTTTTACATCCTATACAGTTGATACCTATATAAAAATGTAACAAATAATTCAATTTCCGATGAGGGACTAAAATAATCGGAAATGTTTTAAAATCACAACTTAAATCGTTTGACATAAAATTGAATGATAATTTTTTTCTATCAATGAAATTTTTTAAGTACGGTAAGAATTCAGCCATGCTCTCCCTCCAAAAAAAAAATTGCCTTCAATTGTGCACAGAGTAAATGACCGTTAGTCTCTTACACATACAAAGAGGACACTTCTCTGTCATCATAGTCTCTTACATATACAAAGAGGACACTTCTCTGTCACCACTATGGATATTCATTATATTATGCATTATATTATTATATATTATTATTCATTAGCTAAATCAAAATGATTAATCCAAAGTTAAAGCACTAAATGAAATGGACATCAATGGTTAATCTTAGCGTGACTTAGAGAAAACATTAAAAATAAGGGAAAAGTTGTTATGCAAATAGAACAACATCATTTTGAAATTTATGGAATGATAATACAAAGACTTAGTGGCACTGTAGGGAATTATGGTTGATGTGATATGAAAGAGACTATAAATAAAAACGTAAAGTAAGAATAAACTATTTCTAAGCAAAACAAGTAAGAGTGAGTATTTATTTTAATTATAATTATGGTGATGCAAATAAAACGGTTGTAAGATTTAAGGCAAAGACATTTTTTTTTAATACGAATGATTTTTTAAAAATATTAAATGATTATTAACAATGAAACACTAATGGTTTTATACCTTTTTTCTTTTTATGACCAACAATCTCTAGAGCTTTATATTTGGAGGCCAAAGTAACAATAGTTGCTTAATATTTTTTCTCTTTACTCATATAATAAAATATCTGAACAAGTACTGTTAAGTTTACAAAGCAATCTTATTTTTAAAATTTTATTATAAAATGTTATCGTCATAAAATATAAAAACTATAGCTTTAAAATGATAATGATAGAGTCATAAACTGAGTAGGGTTTACAACTTAAAAATTTGATTCAAACATTAGGTGACTAATAATTATTGCTTTTAATATATTTTACTTTGATGAACAGAAATCATTGAAAATTTTGCAAAACTTATTTTAATATCAGTTTAAAAATAAAAATCATTTCATTCTTTTCTTTTGTCATCATAATTATAATATTTATAAGGCAAATTTATTTATTTAATTAATAATCTAGTACAACTGAATTATGTAATATTCTGTGAAAATTTAAACTAAAAATTTTAAGAGTTTGCAAACTTTAAAATAAGGCCTGATGTGTCTTGTCTTTCAATATTTTATTGGCAAACTAAACAAATAAAAAAATAATGCCCACAGGACATTGTTTTTCTTATGTACAATTAAATTCAAGGCACTTCAAAATGTGTCCTTTTTCTTTAATTCAACTGGAACACACATTTTATTGCTTGGAACTCGTGATTTTATTAGGAACATATTACTATGTCTCATTACATAATCATGAATTAAATCACTATTATTATTCAGGACCCAATATCTCAAATGAGACTTCAGGCTAATGAACTGGGCTTTGTGTTCTCTCAATCAAAATTTCTATAATAAAAGAGACCAATTAAATTTTTTAACAAAGTATCACTATATACCAATTTTTACTTGTTACAATCGGTTCTGTCATAGATATCCACATCCTCAAGATGACTTAAATTTTTTTATTTTGAAAAACAAAAATCATATAATGATTTGCTTCTGCATGTTATCTTATCTCTCATGCTCTGAGATCATCACAATTTTGTTGCAGCTCCACAATTTTCACTCTTGCATTCTACTTGACCCCGCTGAAAATATATTAAGTAATGGGATTTTTAAATAAATAATTAGTTAGTAGTTAGTGATAGAATTTTAAAATTGGTATCAATGTGTTTCCCTAGCATTTTATGAAAATTGTTAGAGGAAGCCATTTTTAAAAATCTTTCTTATAATCTTGATGTATGCAAATACATTTAGTTTATCATACTTGGACAGTTTTAGTCTTACCATGTAGAATATTTGCATATTGCAATTTATGTTGGCTACATGTTTTTTTTCAAAATAAAATAGATAACAAGTTGTTCCTCCGAGTCACCAGTCAAACTATTCATTTTTGTGCCCAAATTTCCAACATTTTTCCTACATGTTTGTTTTTAGCTGAAGATAAGGATAAAAAGCAATAAATAGACCACAACTTCACTAACCTTGCAGAGACATGAAGTGCAGTCATCAGGTCTCCATCTGGCACCATCTAGTTTAACTAAGTTGTTGTTGTCTAAACATGTCTTTCGTTTATTTGATTTTTCTCTTTCTAGTTGTTTAATCTGATAATGAAATAATATTGCTGAAAATTTTTCTTTTTAAACATTTTCATTAAAAAAATGATAAACAAACTAATCTCATTAACCCAAAGTCATAAAAAACTAAGAGTTTACACTGGACTTGCCTTCTTCTTTAGACTTGTTATAACCTGCGCCATTTCCATTAAAGTTTCTTCAATGCCTTCTACTCTGTTATCAAGAAGGTCCATATCCTCTCTTTCACACTGTTTTACTTCATTTGTATTCAATTTTTCATCGTCCTCATCAGCTTCATCATTCACCTCATCGGGCACAGCAGGAGATGAAATCTAGTTAAAATGAAAAAATCAATCCAGAGAACGCTTTTAAGATACAAAAGTAAAGTTTACTTTTTCCATTTTCAACTTATTACTTATGTACCATATTTCAAAATAAATTTGAATGATAAATATTGTCAGCCGTGCGACAAAATGTTCACTTTTATGCCTCAAACAAGAAGAGGGCTTGAATCACTCTGGTTCATCCCCATCTTTTGGTAAATAGCCATGTGTATTGTACTCATTAGCCAAGTAAGTCATATATTTTAGGGGAGGTGATAATTCCTACGTGAAAGACCTGAAACTCAAAAGGCAGAAGAAAGCAGTCAACTGGATTAAATATCACCAAACTATGTAACAAAAAAATAGCTGTTGTCTTACCAGTTAGGTTACAGGCGGAAGAATAAATCCAGGACAATGAAAAAATTAATTGAGTAAAAAAAAAGTGTCTCTTCATAACTTTATTTGACATCACATTGACTAAAATTTGTTTGCACAACAAGGAGAGAAAAAATATGTCTTTATTTTTGTAATGCTTACAACATCATCCTTTGTGGAAATATTCATTGGACGCTCTTCAGCATAGCTGTAATCTGTGGATCGTCTCCCTCTTGAATGGGCAGCAAATGTTGATAATGTTGCTCTGGCTCTGCAATCTACAGAAAAAAATTTTAAAATTACTATAATTTCTAATTTATTTTCCATTTGTTTGGTTTAATTTTAATATTTTCAATAGCCATTCATGAATAAACTAATTACACCCCAACCTCATGCCAAATATAATTTTTTACCTTCACAACAGTCTGTCCAGTGGTTGATATCTAAACGGGGTATTTGATCACAGTGCTCATACTCATCATCATCCTGTACCCGCATGAAAACATCTTTCTGAACTCTAGTGATTCCATCGCTGCTGTCACAAATTACTGTTGATATTGATAACTGCTTAATAGCATGCAGCTGCTCAGGTGTAAAGATACCATCCCGCTCATACCAAAATCTGAAAACAACCAAGTTATAGAATTTGTTTTACCGGCACCAATTTTTCACTCAAAATCTTTCAATTACTCTAACTCAAAAGTTTTAAACTACAAAATGTTTCAAAATGTAAAAATTTACATTGTGTTCAGAGAATGCATTATCATTTACTTTTCAATAATTATATTTAATTAAAAAATATATTTGAATTTTTTTCTTGGCAAGAACGTCTAAGGCAAAAGTTTAAAATACTTAACCATTGAATATGTCAGTTAATTATAAAATGTGCAATATATAAATTTGGTACAAAAGAATTAATTAAAATAAGTGAAGAAAGCAACCATACTTTATAATAAAATGAATTCACAGGCGTAAAAATTATTTTATTTCACTAATTTAGGTGCAGGGTTCAAAATCCTTGAAGCTGACAAAATGTGTATGTCAATTAGCATTAAAAATATTCCCCTCTCACAAATTCTGAAGTCTGATGGAGAAAAAACTATTCATCAAGTTTCAAACTTCTTTCTTGTTTTTTTTTTATTCGTCAGTGTTTTATGTTAAAAAAATAATCCTTTCTATTACAAAAAGAAAATTTGAAATCACTCAACCTGTCTCCATCTCTGACTCTCTTGAATTGGTCAACCAAAATACACATAAAGGTTGGTCCAACTTTTGCACCTTCAACCATAGTTTCACTCACTCCACCGATGAACAAATCTATGTTATCTGAATTTTAAAAAAAAAAATTGAATACATACTTAAATGCAGATTTTGTCTTAGGGACAGTGCTTCTCAAACTTTTCATGGTGGTAGATAGCAAGAAATTGTTTTAAGCCTGAGAATTTTATTTTAATTGTTTATTATTATTGTTTATTTTTTTTTATTGTTTTATAATTTATAGGTCAGTAACAGGATTGCAGAAACTTTGGAAAGCACTGGTCTACTAAGAAATAGTTTAAAATAGTAAATGTTAAGTTTAATGTAATTGATTAAATATGTATTTATACCATCCTATAACATAGCCTTCAAATGTTATGAACAAAGCAGAATTTATAAACAAATCTGATTAATTTTTTTTATCTTATAATGTGGCTTTATAATTGTGGTAAATCTATATAGATGGCATTTATGCCCTATAACGGCAGTCCATTTTAGCACCAGGGAACAGTTTTGTAAAAGACAATTTTTTTTTTGGTTTATGATTCAGAAAATGGGTGCTCCTTATCACTGTGCCACCCAGTTCCTAATAAGCTAATGGTTGTGGACCACCATCTCTTCACAGTACCTCATACCTCCTTCAATAATATGGAAATTAAAAACATATTTTTAAATATCTAATAAATTGATAAGAGCTTTAACCATAAGTACCCGAATCATTAACCACAAATTAATTAAAATCTAATGTTTAGTTACGGCATTATATTTATTTAATTTCGTAATGCACTACATGTTATTTAAATTTATTATTAAGGCATATAATATGATATGAAGAATATTAGTACACAACTTCCTGAATTTTTAAATACCAGTATAAGTTTGGAGATTTTCTGCCAAGACATTACCTGGATGACCATAGAGGGCCTGAAGTTTGTCTCGTGTATCTTTGTATTGTATTTCCCCTCTCAAATCTTCAAAGTTTCGAGCACGCCTCAATCCACAGAGTTCCCTGTAATCATTGTAGAACTGAAGTCCATGATCACGTCCTCGCTGGACATTCAAAGATGCCAGATCTTGGCCAATGGCATTTGAAATTCTAAATAATTTCTCAGTGAGTTCTGAATTGAGGAATTCGCCTATAAAAATAATCAAACAAGTATAATTAGTCTAAATTCACTGTAAATAAGGAATAGTTAGCAAATAGTAGTTTAAAAGGTGGAAAACGCAGCAAAATCAAAAGTGAAATTTTTTACAAGCAATTAAGTTGGGCATTTTTTCTGAGAAAATATAGCTTTTAACAGAAAATTATCATTTTAAAAAAAGAGTCAAAACATTCAGTTATCTCTCGACAGTAAATAAAAAGTGTTTAGATTATTTGATTAGATTTGCATCTCAGCAATAAAGCAAACAACAGGAACATTTTTCTATCACATTAGCGAGTTACTTTTTGAAAAGTTCTTATACCGGTACTAGGCGATAAATGAAACACTTACCTGGCATTCGTTTCTTGGTAGCTCTTCCAAACAACCCCCTAATGAGGGGATCAATGCCACCCTCCTCAACTAGCCTGTAGGGAGTGAAAAAGGCTCTGTGAAGAGGCAAATGACCTTCCTCAATTTCCTGAAAACTTTCATTGAGACGGAAGAGCATTGGTTGTATCAAGGTGTGGCCGAATCTCAGAGCTGCAGTGGCAAACTCATTGACAATTGATGGATTGACTTCTGGGTTGTATCCAGTATAATTTCCAAGCCTTGCCATGCCAATGGGTCCTAAAGCTTTAGGCAGCCAATGCTTGTAAGAAATATGCTGGACCATGGCACCAATGATTTTTCTTGTCTAGTGATGGAAAAAAAAGTACCAAAAAAAAATTCACAGATCACATATCAAATTATAGATAACAATATATAACAATACAGTAAAGTACCTGGGTGTTACCATTCAAAGAGAGGTCCGCTGGGACAAGCATATTAACTATGTATGTAACCAAGCAAACAAGACCCTGGGGTTCTTAAGGCCAAATCTAAAGATTGGCAACTCCTGTGTGAAAGAAAGAGCCTATAAAGCCTTTGTCTGTCCGGTTTTAGATTATGCATCTTCAGTCTGGGACCCATTTACCCAGAAGAGCATTGACAGGTTGGAGGCGGTCCAGCGACGGACAGCACGCTTTGTCCTGAACAACTACAGGAATACCTCTAGTGTTGGAAGCATGCTGGAAACACTAGGCCGGTCACCATTGGAGGAATGACGATGACAATCCAGGCTCTCCATGATGTACAAGATAAATAATGGCTGGTCCACTGTTCCAGTATTAAACAGAAACTCGCCCTTCTCCCCCCATTGACAGCGACGAGGCCATGACAGGCAATTCAGGCTCATTCCAGCAAGAAGCCAGTATAGGAGCTGCTCATTCCTGCCCAAGACAATCAGGGACTGGAACAAGCTTTCAAAAGGAACAGTTGAGGCGACAACACTAGACACATTTCTGTCTATTGCCTCAAGCCTTCAAACCCCCAGCGCATGATTCTATCACATAATAGCACTTGCAATCAGTGAAATATCCTCATCAGTACCAGGCACAGAAACATTGCAAATCCCCTTTACGTGCATAGGAGCCAAAATGATCAATAAATTGATCGTGGGCCCTTAATATATAGAAGAAGAAGGTAATGGAGCAAAATAAATTCTGTGTATGCTTTTTTTTTAAAACAAATAGCATTATAGCAAACTACATGTATAAGAATTTCATACCAAGAAATGGTCTTTTTTTTTTCCCTAGGGGGTGGGGGTGTGTCTATTAACTGAAGAAACTTTCTGGTTCTTTTATGTTTTGTTTCGCTTCACTTTAATTAAATCAGTTTTTTAACTTCAATTTGTATATGAGAAATTTAATTTAAGGAGTAATAAAAAAGATTTATAATTTCTAATTTTGTATAAACCAAAAGACTGTACTAAGTTCTAAAGGGTTAAATAATATTTTAAGTGATTGGGTTCTCAAAATTAAAAACAAAACACCTTTCACCTCATAAAAGATTTTGTTTCCATCCCAGTGTGGATTTATTCTGTGCATCCTTGTTGCAATGTGGTTGTGCTGCCTCATCCACAGTGTGTGAAAGGCAGTCAGAGCAAGTTGTTCATTGACACGGTGATCCCCAGCAATAAAACAGGGCACATGACGTTTGTTGGACTCCAACTGGCAGTCAGCTCTGTGAAGTATGTCATCATCAAATGGGAGTAATCCTTTGTTGGCCACATTGGATGAACCTGTATATATAATATATTTGTTGTAAAGCATTTTAAAAATTCTCTTTCAAATAATTTTAAATCCAATAGAGATTCTTGTTTCTATAATTTATTTAGGATCCAAATTTTAAAATAATTAGGATAAGCATGAATATTTCTTTAAAAATAAATGAATCAAGTAAGAAATTTTTTACCTTCCCTTAACAAACCCCTGTTGGTCGCTAAATTTCTCAGAGTGTTGGACATGCGTTCACCACTTCCGTAAATCATGCTGGCATCTATGTACGCCGTGAGGACATTGAGCTGCTGCCTCGGTGAAACGGTCTTGTAAAACAATGAGGTGGAGTCTGTGTTACACGTGGCACTGCTGCGTGTGAACCCCAAACAGGCATGCTCTCGAATCCTTGGATCAGATGCAGGAACGGGAATAGGGAAACAAGGGTTTGTGTTTTCACAAGTTTCATTGCAGTTCCTTCCATCACTGAATCTCGCGTAGCTGACAGCCTGAATTATTACAAAATGGTAAATGGAAGATAAAGCATTTACATATTAACCTTTTTCCTAAAATACTAAAGGTAGATCAGTGAGGTTAAATGTGCTAAAGGAATCCATTTCCAAATAATTTTAATATATTTCAATACATTAAATAAACAGAACGAAACTAATTAAATTAAATAACTGAATTTTTGTTACCCCAATGGCTACTTAGATTTTAAATAGAACCAGGGATTTTTATTTATAAAACTGAATTATTATTTAGAGTTAGAAATAAAACCATTTAAAATTCACATTATAATTTATTTATTTCTTCAGAATTTTACTTTGATGTTTTGAAATCGAATTTTTAAAATCCCATAAACAGCCTATTGAAATTCCTAAAAGTTACAACAAGGGCCAATTTACTTGAGGTGCCAGGTCCATGTCATGGTCAAGAAACTGACCCCACTGCATGAGCATATGAGTGAAAGTATCATCATTGATGATTTGATCATCAGCTGACATGAGCAAGGAGGACACTAGACGTGGACTGGGTAAATGTGTGCCACGATACAACTTGTGTCGATTCCAACCTGCAATGATATATATCTTTTCCTTAAAATCACATTTTTTTAAAGAATCTTTTTTATTTCTCGCAACGTTCATGTTTGATGATATCAGAGTTTTTCTTCAATAAAATGCAATCATACTAATAAAACAGGTTTTATTCTCAATCAATGAGCTGAAATTCAAATTTTGAAAATAACAACTTACACTCTAGCCATTATTTTGGTTTTCATTTTATTTCATAATATACCATAACATTTTAAAAACATTTCATTTGATTTTAAGGTAATAAAGCAGATATAATTGTTACATCCTGTTGTTAGATTCACACTTTTTGATTTCCCCTACTTAAAATTTGTGAATATTAATAATGGCATGTAATTTTTAAAGGACTATGACGAGTCTTAGGACAATGAGAAAAATTGTTAAAAGCAAATGTCTTAGTCTATAAAACACTGTTCCTCGGTATTAAATCTACATAGTGTAATGGCACAAAAATTGAACATAACAAAAGAACTTACCCACTGGTGAATTAAAGCCATTTTCATAGATTGGAGGGAGAAGCCTGTCAAAGGCTATGTTGGCTGCCCCCCATGTAGGATGATGATAGTTGTTACAGGTCCCATCCAAGGTGCGGTAGCGGCGATGAAAACAGCTGTCTGAGCAGTCAATGTTGTAGGCATGGCTCAAACAACCAGACAGATTGGCAATCAGGTTTATGTGAGCAGGGGACACCAATTCTTGATAGGAAGTTTCTTTAAGTAAAATATTTAAAATAATTACATAATATCTATTTTATGTACACTAAAATGTGAAGATGATCTAAAAAATATTTAATTAGATGATAAAATATAGCACTCCATTTCTTAAACACAATTTATCTTTAAGTAATATATAGGCCTTAAGATGATTCTTTACTGAATGATCATTTAAATATCATATAAAAAAGCATCAAAGATTAATTACTTAAGGATATCTAAAATGTATTTGTAATTCTTATCTAAAATGTTAGTAGATTATAAATAATTATTTTATATAAGAATATTTTCTGATTTTCAAAATAAATTATTTTAACAGTCAGTCAAACTGCAAATTCATGACGTTGTATTTACTTTTTAAAAAATTTGGTTGGGGACAAAATAAAATAATTTATAAATGTAGGTTTATACCATAAATTTAATTAAAATTTTTAAGTTGCATCAAAATGAATGTTGAAATAAATAGTTTTTATATTTCAGCTAGACTAACAAAAAGTTTTAACCTATTAAAAACTTTCTTTTCTTTAATGCCAGGCTGTTATGTACCTAATATTATGTTAAGGAAAACCCAGAGTTTTACCAGATCCATTGAGGTTATAACGATGTCCCTCATTGACATGTTGATAAATAATCTCCAACGTCTGTTCAAATATCTCTTCAGCCCTCACCAGATCCAGAGACTCTGGTGATGGGTAACGAATGGCTGTGATCAGGTCCTGAAATATAAAAATGTTTTCTTTTTTTTTCATGGGAAAGATCTAAATAGGCCATTAAACTTTAAAAATCCTTAAGAGAGATTTTTTCAATTTAATTCAGCTACTTCTACAAAGAATGACAAATTTAGTTCATACTTCTAATAATGGTTAGTGTTTTGTTGGGGGGGGGGGTTTAAGGGGTTTTTTAATAATTAAATTTCATCATTCCTCCTAGATTGATGCTCTAACCATTGATTTAATAGTTTCGCTGTCTCAATATTTACTCATTGCACATATGATTGACATTTATAATATCACAAAAGACACATAAAAACAAATGCCATAGCATAAGTAGGGTAAAATGAATAAAACTGAATAAAACCTTACAGTACCTTATCAGATTTATATTATTATTATTATTATAAGTGGTTTTATATAGCATTGTAACCCAGCCTAGGGCTTGGCTCACCACGATGTACATAAAATTAAAGCTAAAAAATTAACTAACATACATTAATTAAATAAAACAAAAGAAATGTATATTTGCCTGCTAATTAAAAATTTTATGAAATTCAAAACCTAACTTAAGTAAACTATTATGAACAGACCTGTACTGTGTGAGTACGGCTTTGATTGAACAGCTGGGACCTGGTAACATTGATTGCATGATTGACCTGATGTGTAGCTTGTGGAATAGCATTGCTCACAAATCTATCACCTAGTCTTGCGTCATTTGCACCTTTAAAGAAAAAAAGAAGGGTTGGATTGTACACCAAAAAATTAATCTTATTGAGGTATTACAAGAAAAATGATAAAAGTTAGTTTTATAATAGAGATCAAACAATATCTGAGACATTATCAGTTGTTTCCCACTTTAAAACAAGTGTATAATAGTCAGTTTAATTTGATGTTAAAATTGGCTATTTTTAAATAATTGACATTTGACTTTTTTTTTATTGTCATTGACGTTGCAAAATTGTATGACAAAAATCATGTAAAAGATGATTAAAGGTTTTCAATGAATTAAGTGTGCAAATATGTTTTTTTTTTTTTTAGTCAAGTCTGACATTGTACTGCTGACTTTTTCCAAATTCTTCACAAACTTATTTTAATAGTTCTTTACTTAAAAATCATTTTTAATAGAAATAATTATTTACCTTGGACCTGTAGAAATATTGATTTTGAGGCACGACCAAGCACATTCTCTGCCACACAGTCATAACGCCCAGCATCGTGCTGGTGGACAGCAGAGATACTTAGCTGTCCGCCCTGGAATAAAGGGAGATGGAATGATTTAAACAACGTTTCACATGAAATTTGGTATAATATCTAAAATATTTTAAATGATATTTTATTTTATTTAATCCTTCAGACTTTAAAAAGAATTTAATATTTTATAAAACCAATTTGGATTGTACATCAACATATATTATTTTTTAGGTAAGTAACCTATTCTGTTTGAAGTCAGTGTTTGTATCTATCATAGCTAATGATAACCAGAAGACAAACTCCCTGACCTTGGCTTTTATAGCTGTACATTAACATTTTTGTTGCTACTTGATCTCTCCATTATTATGCAAAGAATTTCCATAATGGCAAATGTTAGATAAAAGTATGAGATAAAAGTGAAAGGATAAATTTTGTTTTGTTTTTTCGCCTGGTTTAATTTAAGACTTGATATTTTTTTGATAGACTGTTCATATTTAATCCCACAGCGATTTGGCTGCCATCTTTGGACTTTTGAGGTTGAGGTCTTGGCTGAGGTCTTTAATGAGATATTTACTAAGGTCTTTACTGAACAAAAGTTTGAATACTACTTCTTGGTCAAGAAGAATGCACAATTGTGCTGACCAAAAAAAAAATAATTTTATTTTGCCTTTTTTTTAAAGAACTGTGTAGGAGCAATTTAAGATTTAAAAAATGCATGTTTCTCATTCAACAAATATTGTCTTTGGCTATCAAATACAGTGCTTAACAATTGAATGACTTAAAATACTAGATAAATGCACAATACTACTAACCTGAATGACAATTCTGTTCCTGTTCTGTAGAACACGCCCATCTCTCATCCAGTCGTATAATGGATCTGGTTTGCCTTCAGCAAAACAATTCAAGACTATGTTAGCACCAACAGCAGCCGACACAAAGTCACTGTTCTGTGAGAAGCTGGGAACCACTGGATAAAATAAAAAATATTTATGATTAATTTCACAACATAAGTAGGTTTAATTCAACACCCAGTTTATTTAAAATAATTGATACATTTCTTTTGCATTCCAAACATATGATTATGTTGCATTTTAATGTCTTGTGTTGTTTTTTTAAAAATAAACCCAAAAGTTAAACCATCATGAGGAATTTCAAAGTGGTCGTAGAGGAATAATTTTCAAGAATCATATAATGAAGGCCTGCACAACATATGGCCCGCGAAGGAACAAAATATTCTTTATTATTATTATTTTCTTAATAGCTTTACCCCTGGTCTATTATCTTTTGGGCCACACAAGTTTTTTATAAAGTATTACACCTTACATTTTGAGTTGTGCAGGCCTGATATAATATGTTTAAATCAAATCTATTTAGGCAATGCCTTTTCACAGATAGTAACTTCATTGTTTTTTTTCCTAACATGCTTTTTATACATGCAAGGGACTGAAGTTCATCTGTCATTAACTAAAATATAAATTTGTCTATCATCCTCAAATGCAATTATAAAACATGACCCACTCTTCTCTTTCATCGCCAGTAGACCCTAAGCCCCTTCTACTATTATTGAAGTTTCTGAATCTGTACAAAGCATGACCTTGACCTACCATTTTCTATCATCCTCAGTCTTGCACTGGCTGTGATAGCTCCTGCAGCATTCTCTGCTTTGCATGTAAATGTTGCTTGATCTGCTGCTAACACATTGTTGATGCGTAAAACCTCTCCATTTCTTTGTATCTCATACCTGCCATTGTTTGGTAGAGGTCTTCCTGCAAAAGAGATGAGCAGCAGTGCAGTAGTATGTCAAAAGTGTTAAAGAACATGCAGTGCAAATGTCTTTGTCAGTATTTCTTGATAATTTTAAATCAATTTAAGCATTAAAAAATACTTGAACATTTTCTGTTTAGAAAAATTAAAGGTTTTTGTTAAGAAGAGGATAAAAAATATGAAGAATAAATTACATCTGACATGAATGAGCCATTTTCAAGAGCTGTTGACCTTAAAACTTCTTGTTCAATACAAGTTTATTGCAGCCCCATCCATTCCAAATTAATGTTTTAAAATTCAATCAAGCTAAAAAGCTATATATTTATAATCATTTTCATTCATCTTTTGATGCAATATTTATACACGAAAAAAATGTTTGATTACTATTAATAACAATGGCATTATATGATAAATTAATCCTTTCCTCCACTTTCCCTTTATAAAAGAATATACATTTTTTTTTAACCCTTTACCATCTTTGGTCCATGTAATGACTGGCTGACTGTCTCCCCTTGCCTCACAAGTAAAGTTGACGACTGAACCTTGAACAATGCTCAAGTCTACTGGAGGTCGAACTATTACTGGTCTCACTAAATAAAAAATTTACAATCAATTTTATCAACAGTGTAGGAAGGAAAGGCAATTAATTTTCACACAGTTTTGTTGTTAGTTAATTATACGATAAAATTTAAGCAACAATTTGAAGGTAGATTGGTATTTCCTCTAGTTAAATTATATTGAAAACTTTAAACTTTAAAAAAATTGTATTCTAGTTGTATAATGAGCATTGATTATTTTTATTTTTTATTTTTGAGCTAATTACAATGAAATGTTTGTGATGTTAGCTTTAGAAAATGGTGATAGAAAAATTAATGATAGAAAAGAACTTAATTTAATTCATTTAATAGTCTTAATTTTATAAGTCATAAGAACTTTTAAATCTAGCCTACTCCTACCAAGAACTCTAACTGTTGCTGAGGAGGATATGGACTGAATGGAGTTCGTGGCTTTGCACTCATACAGCCCAGCATCAGAGACACGAACATTGGTTATGCTGAGAGCCCCGTTTTCTAGCTTCCTGGCTCTAATGTTCCCGCTAATGGAATCTGAGTTGTGTGTCCAGGTTATGTCTGGCCTGGGGTTCCCCGAAGCCTGACAAGGAAGCTGTAGCTCAGATCCTTCAACAACATTCACGTCCTGGGGTGTTTCCATGAACTTGGGAATCACAACTATGAAAATCAGGATAACATACATTTTTTAAGACTGGGATCATGATCATTAATAAATATGGGGGATATGGAAATCAAGTTGAAAATATAAGGAACACACAAGGCAAGGGAAAAGTTTAGAAAGATACAGAAAGCCATTAACACTGGCAACACTCAGCATGAACAAACTATTTTAGTTTTAGTTTACCATGTTGCACATTCTTAACCCCTCTTTATGGCTTGCATGCAATCAATGTGTAGTTCCTTTTCTTCTATATCCTTACACACACTTCCCTGTTTAGCATCAATTTTCAGTTTCTTTAGGGAATAGAAACAGTTTTTTTATGAGCTAAATTTATTTTATTTTTCTTGTGTCCACTTGTTGTTTTCTGAAAATGCCCTTTAGTTGACACATTCATTTTTTGAAGTGCCACTTTTTCAAGTTTTACCTTACTTTGTGTTCCTTCTTTGCTTATTCATTATTCATGTGTATAATTTAAATTTTCAATTAACCTATAATCAAGAGGAAAATTTTGACAAAATGTAATTAACCACCTTTCTATTTAAAAAAAAAAATAATAATTATATCACACCTTACCATCAAGGAAATAAGTTAGATTACATCTTACCATCATCATTGAGATATCTGAGCTCCACTTTGTTAGCCTTCACCATGCCAGCAGCGTTCCTCGCCATACACTCATAAAAGCCCTTATCTTTCTCTTGGGTGGACTCAATCATTAGAGTGCCATCCTCCATGATGGTGTAGCGTTCATCTGAATTGGTGTTGATCACATTACTTGGGGAAAGTTAAAAACAAACAAAAAATCTTGTGATATTACATGTCATGTATGTGGTGTTGACTTGCCTCAAACAGAAGAGTTAATAAGTTTATTCAATTGTAAAGTGAGCCTGAATTTCTAACAACCCTATTAATGTTTTATCTTATTTTTCTTAGAATCACTGATACAATTGTAAAATAAAAATACTTTCCAATCAAAGAAATTAAATCAATTAATATCCCAGTAATCCTAGTTAATGAAGTTATTTTATAATTTCAACAGATTCATGCCGCATTTTTAAAAATAAACTAATATCACTTATAACTTATATCACTTATAACTAGCAAAATATCATATGCCCAAGTAGCAGAGCCGGGAAAGTAAGTGATATGAAATTGATGGTGGGGGATAAACCTAATCCCACTATATAAAACATATGAAGAACTCTTTTGAACTCGACTTAAGTATTATATTTTATATTTTTTTCATTTATTTGACTACTTGATCATATCTCAAGTGTTAAAGATATAGCATACTAGCCAATCATTATAAGTATACCATACTCATAATGTGCCCAATCACTAAAGATTAACATAGGCTACTCATAATGTAGCCGTAATGTAGCCAATCATTTAAGTTACAGAATGCTTACTAATCATTAAAAATAGTATATACTAATCACACTAACAAATCATTAAAGTATTAGCCCATCTTTAAAGGTATAAAATGTTCATAATATGCCAATCATTAAAGATCTAACATTCTCATAATGTACCCAATCTTAATGATATGACATACTTATAATGCAGCCAAATATTAAAATTGTAACATAAGCCAAAAAATAATGTAGCCAATCATTAAAGTTATAATATAGGCCTACACATAATGTAGCCAATCATTAAAGTTATAACATAGGCCTACACATGATGTAGCCAATCATTCAAAATGTAGCCAATCCTTAAAGTTATATCATAGGCCTACACACATGGGCGCCCCCAGAAAACTTTCTAGGGGGGGGGGGCAAAAAATCGATTAACTTTCCAGGGGGGGGGGCAAACATTTTTTAGTAATGTTTTAATATAGTTTTAAATACTGTAGCGTATTTGTATGGTGAACGAACAGACAGGACATCAGCTTAGTTACTTTCTCTTTATTTTCTCTTTACTTTAATAAATTTTTTGTCTATTTTTGTCTAAAAATTTTGTATCCAATCAATCCAGGGGGGGGGCAAGTGCCCCCCCCCCCTTGCCCCTACCTGCGGGCGCCCATGCCTACACATAACGTAGCCAATCATTAAAGTTATAACATAGGCCTACACATAATGTAGCCAGTCAATAAGGTATAAAAATGTATAACATACTCATTATGTAGCCACATGATCTCAGGGTCAGGGTCACCCTCTGCCCTACAACTGAAGTAAACTGTGTTGCCAAAAGTCACATCAACACTCTTAGGTTCCATGGTGATCTTTGGTTTCTCTGGAGATAAATTGATCAAAACATGAGATATGAAATTATAAATAAAAGCAGTCATCAAATGCAACTCTATGGAGCCATGCTCCTTCAAGATCTTTCAAACGTAGATATTTATTAAATGTATTACTCTTCATTAGTCCGTGATATACCAACCCTAACCGTTCAAGAACTTCAGACTCTTCGGGGATTAAGTCCAGGAAGGCAAATTTACTCTGATCAACATGAGCAGGTGTTACTTTGTGGGGTTACTTAGCGGCCCACCATGGTGGCTAGTTGAGCGACCACAGTGAGTGGGCATATTGAGTAATTTCCAGGGAGTAACTTCTTTATCAATAGTTGTAGCCAATGTTCCCTTTCGGCTGTGGGGCTGCGCCTCCGCGCAGCAAACTCACAGACGCCGCGCAGCAGTTTTGTGTACCACGCAGCAGTTTTGAGTACCGCGCAGCAGTTTTGAGTACCGCGCAGCAGTTTTGAGTACCGCGCAGCAGTTTTGAGTACCGCGCAGCTAATTTCCACTTAAGTGTGTGTTTGTGTCTGTAGGGTGTAAAATTTTGCACACAAAAAAATCGATGCTGCAAAAATGTGCACACAACTTGATGATTTTGCGCACGAACCAACAAACCTTAGAGGGAACATTGGTTATAGCATAGTAGTAGTATTGTATTAATATAGTAGAACTATTATGTAGTAGCAGTAGTTAGTAGCATAGTTAGTATTCACAGTGATAGGGGAAAATATTTTCTCACAAGGACTATTTTATCATTAATCTTAAATGAATTAAATGTATATGTCATATGTCTCGTTAGAAGAGGCACACAAGTCTGAGGAGCATGGGCGCCCGCAGAAAACTTTCCAGGGGGGGGGGGGGTAGGGGCAAAAATTTTTTAGTAATGTTTTAATATAGTTTTAATTTACTGTAGCGTATTTGTATGGTGAACGAACGGACAGGACATCAGCTTAGTTACTTTCTCTTTTTTTTCTCTTTACTTTAATACATTTTTTGTCTTTTTTTGTCTAAAAATTTTTTGCAAAAATTTTTTAGTAATGTTTTAATATAGTTTTAATTTACTGTAGCGTATTTGTATGGTGAACGAACGGACAGGACATCAGCTTAGTTACTTTCTCTTTATTTTCTCTTTACTTTAATACATTTTTTGTCTATTTTTGTCTAAAAATTTTTTATCCAACCTGCAGGCGTCCATGCTGAGGGGTAGGTATTTTACTAACTCATTAAAATTAATCAGCCAAGATCCAATAAATAGGATGGCAGCCTAATTGTAGCCTAATTGTTAATAAATTACCGTATATAATCGCATATAAGCCGAATTTAGAACTATAAAATACAATACTGAAATCAGGGGGTGGGGGGGGTCGGCTTATGTGCGCATAAAACAAAATGGACACAAGGACAGACACTAATGCAAATTTTCCAGCCACACATTTTCATCTCTATCTGACTCTTTTTTTTTGGTTGTGTGTACAGAGTACTAATATATATAATCAGAGGTGTCACAATGATTTTGAAGGTTTCTAATTATTTGTAAGAACACTACGGTAAATTATAAACAGAAATTTGATCTTTTTTTTTTTTTTTTTTTTTTTTTTTTGAATAAATAAAACACAACAAAAGAATGTTCGTCTTCATACATATCAAAATGTATCAATTTTGTATAAACATATACTTCGCTTATTCATTAGTTGTGAACAACTTATGAGCGGAAGCTCAGATATTATTATAGCAAACAATGTGGAAAGAGCAGAACACGTTTTTGTTTCATTCCAAAAGGTAAACAAACTGATATGTACATAAAAGTAAGCATTTTACATCTTTACAGTAACAAATTTCTATGAACCAAAATTATGGAGTAAAATTAGACCATTGTATGGTCGGCTTACATGCGGGTTTGTGCAAAAACTGGCGATTTTAAAGCAGTTTTAGGGGGTCGGCTTATATGCAATGTAGTCTTATATGCCAGTATATACGATATGAATCTTCACTAACTGAGAATAGGTGAACTGAGTAGACAACCTTTGATTTACAAGCAAAACACACAAAAATTCAGGTCAACTTCGTTTCGATCAAATTTCCGTTAGATCAACATACCTTGCGACCAAACTTTCGTTCGATCACATTTCCTTTCGACCAAACTTCCGTTCAATTACATTTCCTTTCGATCAAACTTCCGTTCGATCAAATTTCCGTGTGATCAATTTTCATTTCGGCGAAATTTCTATTGATAAAATTACCGGATACGAATACAAACGCTCTTTTGTACTCGTACCGTTTTCTGCCCGAGTTCTGTGTTTAGACTGGCCAGGGAAGAGTAAGAATGGTTATGGGCTGTTTGTCTTCTTTAAACCCAGTATTTATCAACACGTGAACCGCCAGGCTAGCGAGTTTTCTAATTTAGAACACCACAGTCATGTCCGGACTTGTTCTGCTTATTGTTACACCTGGCCATTTCAAGTTTATTTAACGGCGTTTTTAGACCCCACAAAAAAAAAAAAAATGAATTGGAAGAATATACATATTACTTGCTAGCTTTAGTTGTGCCTTGCGGTCTACCTTTTCAGACGAACAAAGTCATAGTTTCTGCAGACGTCAAATAGTGCGCAAATCATAGAGAAGATTAAAATGTTCAAATTTGTGCATTTTCATGTACGGACATATGCCGATTACCATCGCCTTTCCATGGCATAAGTACCTGCAAAATACCCCGAATCACCCCCTTCCCCCCCCCACCTTTTTTTCCCCCAAACCTCCTCAGTGCGTAAGTAATTTATGGATTACTCCTTAATCAAGATTACCAATCCGTGGTACATAAGAAAGCTATCTCTTTTTTGCCCTGGTCAGCTTCCAAACTGGCGAAGTTGTTTTTTTTTTGTTTTTTTTATTTTTTATTTTGTTACTTAAGGTAGCCATTCCACCAAAGTAGCCATTCCACCAATGAAAGCCATTTCACCAGTCATTCCAGACTATGGTTTCCTCCAGACGAATTCGAATTCTGCCACCTCTTCACATGTGTGGTTGTTTGTTTCTTTTAAACATGTCAATTGCTGAAAAATCCTCGACAAACTGAACCAATGAGATTAAGTTGAACAATATTTATACGAATAACTTAACGCGTTGTGATGTTGTTAATTGGCTACAACTTCGATACTTCTACGCGCATCCTGCAACGCATGTCTAAAAATGACGCAACAACTTTCGCGGCAACACAACTCGCACGATTTCAAACGTTACGTTATTTTGTTTCATGTGCAGAGCTTTGCATCTAACTCTCTAGATCAGCGGTTCTCAACCTGTGGGTGGTGGGGGGGGGGGGGGGGGCGAAGGACCCTTTCCTGGGGGTCGCCTCAGACCATCGGAAAACACGTATTTCAACAACTTTCGCGGCAACACAACTCGCACGATTTCAAACGTTACGTTATTTTGTTTCATGTGCAGAGCTTTGCATCTAACTCTCTAGATCAGCGGTTCTCAACCTGTGGGTGGTGGGGGGGGGGGAGGGTCGAAGGACCCTTTCCTAGGGGTCGCCTCAGACCATCGGAAAACACGTATTAAACTCTATAGATATGAGGTAGCAACGCGAATAATTTTGTGGTTGTGGGTCGTCAGAGCATGAGGAACTGCATTAAAGGGTCGTGGCATTAGGAAGGTTGAGAACCACTGCTCTAGATAGACGTCGAATATATTCAGCTTCTTTTCTTTCTTTAACCACAAGGGGAATGTTAGCAGGTGGATGACCTTCTAAACTGTCGGGTAGTTTTTCTCTATTTTTTATTATTTTTTTATTTTTTTTAATGAACTCTCTAACATTAGACATCTGGTTCGGAGAGTTGGGGTTCAAAGACCTGCATCAAGGGAGATAACAAATGCTAAATACCAGTGTCTGTTGATAAAGGGGAGTGGGGTGGGTGGACGTCGACACGGGACATAAACGTTTTTTCCCCTCATCTTCTACAATCTCCTTTGTTCTTTCTGATTAATGGCATTGTGTAAGAGAGCATCGCAACACACAACAAACGTTGCTCTCTCGGGCGTATATGTATAAGCCTATATATTATATATTTTGTAGACGCTAAAATAGTTTGGAGACCAAATAACACATTGACACGTCTTAGCTCGGTGCGTGTGACGTTACAGAATGTGTGTGTGTGTTTATTTATTTTTGTTATTTTTTAAAATTATTATCTTTAAAGTAGTCCGACATTGTGTAGCCTCATCACCCAGATGAGAACAGGTCATTGCGCGACCGGCATGAACTTGACGACAGACGGGAACCAAACTGCCGATTCTGTGGCTTCCCCCACGGTGGTGGTTGCCGGTCCCAGTGGTGGGAAGGGGGCGTGGGGTCGAGACCCAGAGGCCCTGCCTTGAAGATAGGATTTACGGCGATGCCCACCAGATGAGGCCAACCGCCAAAATAGTAGCCAGGGCTGTAAGAGATGGAGTCTCAGCCCATAAAGAGTATGGTACATTGGTAGTATATTATAAATAAATCTATTTATAATAGAATCCCTGAATTTTAGGATTATGAAGGCGCGCATGAAATGGTTGGATTTACATTCATCTTCAATGAGCCGTTTGAATACACGCCTTGTCGCCACCATGGGCGCCCGCAGAAAACTTTCTGGGGGGGGGGGGAATTTTTTTTAGTAATGTTTTAATGTAGTTTTAGGGTAGTTTTATTTTATTGTAGCGTATTTGTATGGTGAACGACCGGGCAGGATATCAGCTTAGTTACTTTCTTTTTATTTTCTCTTTACATTATTAAATTTTTTGTCTATTTTTGTCTA
>CAXITT010000377.1:326736-337788 GCA_964033795.1 Lymnaea stagnalis | reverse complement strand
GGGGGGGGGGGGGGGGGGGGGGGGGTCGTAACGACCCATTTGGAACCGAAACAACACATCTCCCGCCCCGTGCGCCGAGAACATTGTGGGCCGTAAGCAAACCATCATTTGTTTAACTTGGGTGGCTCGTAAACAATGCGGGCCGATCCGGAATGAGAGGGGGGGGCGGTGTGGGTGGGTGGCTGATTTGTGGTGTGATGTGGTTGCGTGGGGGCCAGGAAAGTGATTACAAAAATGCTGTAAGTGTAATGTGTAGATCACGTCACTGAACTGGGCAATAATTGTGCGGGGGGGGGGGTAATGTGATTTTTATCCCACCGAGTCCCAGCTTATTTTTAAAGTGGAGGATCCAGTGGCGGACCCGATGACGGATCAGGCGGCAGATCCAGTGGTGTACATAAGAGCTAAATCATGGGCGTTTCCAGCGGTGGGGTCAGTCTTGGGTTTATGAAATGGCAATAATCGTATACTAAAATATACATTTTTGAATAACTCTCGGTTATCAGTAACTTCCGGCTTGGTGCACGCTTTTCGTTACGTCCCGACCGCTGATGCCAACTGTAGGACACATTTTAAACGTGAGAACATTTGAAGGGGATATATTTAGAAATGTAATTATTTTCTATTGCTTTCATAATTTTACAGGTTGCATGTTAGCCTCTTTTTTTTTTAAACCCCACATCTGCTTTTTGTTTGGTTTGGTTCGTCAATTCCTATTTAAAAATATGAACATCTCTTGCACAGCTCATGTTTTACAGACCCGGATGATTTTTATTATATTTTTTTTAAGTTTTAAAAATGGAGATTCATAAGAGCACACAGAGTAGCACGCCCTTGCATTGAATCTGTTAGCTGCACAAGTGTTCCATGACTTCAACATTCCCCTTTGACGAGTCAGTGGTGTTATAGATTACTCAAAGATCCCCTTAAGTCTGCTCAGTGGTGTTAGAGATTATCCCCAAGACCTCATTAAGTCTGCTCAGTGGTTTTAGAGATTACCCAAAGATCCCCTTAAGTCTGCTCAGTGGTGTTAGAGATTACCCAAAGATCCCCTTAAATCTGCTCTGTGGTGTTAGAGATTACTCAAAGATCCCCTTAAGTCTGCTCAGTGGTGTTAGAGATTATCCCCAAGACCCCATTAAGTCTGCTCAGTGGTGTTAGAGATTACCCAAAAATCCCCTTAAGTCTGCTCTGTGGTGTTAGAGATTACCCAAAAGACCCCATAAAGTCTGCTCAGTGGTGTTAGAGATTACCCAAAGATCCCCTTAAGCCTGCTCAGTGGTGTTAGAGATTACCCCATAGACACCATTAAGTCTGCTCTGTGGTGTTAGAGATTATCCCAAAGACCCCCTTAAGTCTGCTCTGTGGTGTTAGAGATTACCCCAAAGACCCCCTTAAGTCTGCTCAGTTGTGTTAGAGATTACCCCAAAGATCCCCTCAAGTCTGTCTGTTCAGTGGTGTTAAAGATTACCCCAAAGACCCCCTTAAGTCTGCTCAGTGGTGTTCGAGATTACCCTAAAGACCCCTTAAGTCTGCTCTGTGGTGTTAGAGATTACCCCAAAGACCCCCTTAAGTCTTCTCAGTGGTGTTAGAGATTACCCTAAAGACCCCCTTAAGTCTGCTCAGTGGTGTTAGAGATTACCCTAAAGACCCTCTTAAGTCTGCTCAGTGGTGTTAGAGATTACCCCAAAGACCCCCTTAAATCTGCTCAGTGGTGTTAGAGATTACCCCAAAGATCCCCTTAAGTATGCTCAGTGGTGTTAGAGATTACCCTAAAGACACCCTTAAGTTTGCATTCCTCAAGAACTGTGTCTGTTATACGTGAGTGCACATTCGTGTGTAACTGCGTGTGTGTTTATATGTGTATATGTGTGTGATTGAATATCTGTGAGTGAGTGTATATGTGTTCATGTTTGAACTAGAGTGTGTGTATACGTCTATATGTGAGTGTTTTGATATATGCGTGCGTAAACTATGTGTGTATCTGTGGCTGAGAGGAAATATTTTTTCTTTCGTGCTCTCATGAGACGACTTCGCGGAGCACAGTGGTGGCGCTAAATGCATGAACTACAAGCGATGTTCGGGTTGGCGGCAAAGAAAACAGAATGCCTTGCACTTGAGGGATTGATCTCATCCAGGTCAAACTGTCTCTAGCTCAAAACGTGGCCCTTAACTGGGTTGGTTCCACTGCAGTTTGGAGATGTGTTTATACTTCTATAGCAGTGGTGGCGCTAAATGCATGTTATAGACAATTTTCGGGTTCAAGAAAATAGAAAGTTGCACTTGAGGGCCTTAATTCATCCAGGTAAAAATTGTCTCTAGCTTAAAACGCGGTCCTTAGCTGAGTCGCCACACTGCAGTTTGGTTATTTTTTTAAAAATATTTCTATGATATAACTATAAATAACTTTATATTAAGAACATCTACTTACTAAAAGATGCATAATCAAAATTTGTGAGTCCCAAGTACCTTTCAATTTCAATAAACAATTGAATTTTTATTCTGCATGAAAACGCTTAGAAAACTTACAGTGCATTTGAATCATTTAAATCTAGAATGCTTACAGTGTATTTAAATCTAGAATGCTTACAGTGTATTTAAATCTAGAATGCTTACAGTGTATTTAAATCTAGAATACTTACAGTGTAGGCCTATTTAAATCTAGAATACTTACAGTGTATTTAAATGAGGTAGAGCTGGGAAACTTCCTCTTTTAATTGTTTTTATTTGGTTGAACCGCAGATCTCTGAAAATAAACCAAAAAAAAACAAAACACAACATCAGTAAATGCTGGACCGAGACTGTGAGAAGAGTTTAGATGCACAACCTCTCCTCCTTTTTTCTAGTCACCTCTTTCGGTTATTGGAAACTGATGTAACAACTTTTCTTTCTTTATAATTTTTAATATTAATATACCCCAAAAACCTACGTTAAAAACAAAAAGTAAGTTGATCGTTGCTTGTATTAGCACCAGTGACAGTAATGCATGGTTAGGCTGCGGCACATTAAGGGAAAAAACTGGCCGGACAGAAATGTATACCTCGATCTGGCTTCCGATTTCCAAAGCGCCTTCTCCCGTCAGTTAGACTCGGAAGAGGGAGGTAACCATGGCTGGGGAATGTGTTAGGAGTGCAGGGGATTGAGGTTTTTTTGTTTTTGTTTTTTTTTTGTTTTTGTTTTTTATATTTAAATTTAAAGCCATTAATTAGTTAATTATAAGATCTTTGCGGTCGATACTTTATCGGAATGGGTTGGGTTGTTTATTTATTTATTTTTTTTTGTTTATTTGTTTTGTTTTTTTTGTTGTTGCTTTTTGATTGTTTAATTTTTGTTTCAACTTTAAGACTTTTAAATAAAAATTTTCACCATAATTGAAACTTCCATCTTGGTCTGATCTTTGTCATTAAAATTGAACACAAATTTTATCTGTTAATAACCAAGAAAATCTTGAGGAAAAAAAAAAGTGAAGTATAATATTGCAGTGCATTTTCCAAATAACGTCAGTTTATTAACTTTGAAACATGGTATGCTTATTTTATTTATTTTTAAATACGGTGCGAAATGAAAAAGAACGTTTATATAAAATTGAATTATTAATTTTTGTTTTTACGCACCGTTCGAAGGATACATAACATTAAATAACAGTTTAGCAGTTCTCAAATAGAGATTATCACCCTTCAATGTCACAGATATCAGTGGCGTAGCTAGGGATTTGGGGGCCCCGGGGGGCTTGGCCTCTTTAGGGGCCCCTGCATTTTGACATTCGACATAAAATAATGTAAAAAAAATATTCGGACACGCCTTTGAGGGCCCCCCTCAAGTAGGGGCCCGGGGGGAATTTCGAATTTGGACCCCCCTCCCCCTCCCCTAGCTACGCCATTGGCAGATATCATTGATTTTTTTATTTTAAAACCGTCGAATTTCGTAGTTTTATTGTTGTAAAAATCAAGATAATTCATACATTTATAGGCTGAGAGCTCAGGTCAAGGGACTCAAAAATCAAGATAATTCATACATTTATAGGCTGAGAGCTCAGGTCAAGGGTCTCAAACTCAAATCATCCGGGGGCCGCAGGAGGTAGAGTCTGATTCAGAATGGGCCGCATCACGTATTTCCACGAAAAAGCGATTATTCATACAGCTGTTAAAATCTGCTCAGCCTTTATCAATAACAAAATAAAAACATTAAGGGTTCTCAAGAACTAGGCTTCACTTTCTTCCACCTACTCATTGTTGCCAGTGACCTGGCAGCGCTTCTTCTTACACAGCTGAGCAACATTTGGCTTCAGTGATGAAGTAACTGGGACCATCAGTAAAGCTTGAAGATGCTCATCAGTAAGTTTTGCTCTGAACTTTGACTTATTAAAGTTCACAGTGGAAAATAGCTTTTCGCACAGATAGGCGCGCCCAAAAAAAGGCACATGATCCGCTTTAACAACCTGTAAATATCAGGGAAGGTGGAGGGCAATGCTCTTATAAATTGTCCATGATTGTCTGTATTTCCATTCACATCCCTGAACTAAGAATTGCACTGAATATCAACTAGTTCCATTTGAAACGTAAAAGGGAAAGAAGAAAAGAAAAAAAAGGGAGCGGGTTGCATCATCCACGTTAAAGAAGAAAGGGGTCAGCTAAAAGCTGTAAAGTGGCTGTGTGTGTTTTGAAGTCTAAAACCATAATATCAAATTCTTCCTGTAGCTTTGCAATTTCATCATTATAGTTACTACTAAGTTAGACTCTACAACTGAATGGTGTGACCGAGTCCATGAGTACTTTGAATGTTCGGAAATGGCAGAGGTTTCTTTAAAAACCATAGCACAAGTTTTGTACGGAATGCTCTGACATTGTCAAAGGCAACACTGACAAGCTACCCCTGGTCTTGTAACTTCTTGTTGAGAACATTCAGCTCCTGTGTAATGTCAAGAAGAAAAGCCAAGACCATGAGCCATTTGGGATCACGTAGTACAGGAACATCCACTCCATCCTTCTCCATGAAGGCTTTAACTAACGGCTATAACGTGTTCAAACAGTAGGCAGGAGCAGGCATTATTTATGAATTATTGATGCGAAGGGAGCAGCTATTGTAGGGAGAATGAAGTTTGATTTTTTTTATCGTAGAAAAGACCTTTTTGACTAACCGTGTTTTAAAAGTGACCAAGCTGACAGGCTCGGAATTTCCCCTCTCGCGTAAACACTAGCGGCAATTTTAATAGGGATTCTTTTAAACTGTGTCAGATTGCAACGATTTACACCATTATGTTTGTGCGTTATCCACCAACTGACTTTTTAAAACTTTCTCAAACCCACATTTTGGCCGCCATGTTTGTCTAAAAAAATGCTATAAAATAAAAACGTTTAGTCCGATTTTAAAACGGTTCTTACCATTATAATCAACGTCCAAATCTATACAAACATAATAAAAATCAGAAGTAGACAAGTCGCTGAGATTCGAATTAAACTGTCGCGGAGGGTCACATTATAGATATTTGAATGGGGAAAAACGCGCGTGCCGTATTAATGTTAAACTTTTTCTGTCATATACCGGGCCGCAAAAATATCGTCTTGCGGGCCGCAAACGCGAATTTGAGACCCCTGCGGCTCAGGTCAACGCGCCATGGGCAGATAATTTGTGTGTGTAAACACTTCAATCATCATTTCCGTTTTGTTTAGTTGGGAGGGGGCGGAAAGGGGGGGGGGGGGGGGTAAATTAGGAAAAGGGGGGGGGGGGGTTGTGTAATTAATCTCCTAGTCTGATCGGGTACACGGCAGCCAAAAAAAAAATCTCGCAACCCGTTTATCATCATATTGCTGTCACTGAATTTGAGAAAAAAGTTAGTTTGGCTTACTGCCACGGTTCTCAAACATTTGAAGTCATAGGTCTGAAAGTCAATGAGACTTCAACCCGTTGTAACGTTAGTGTTTGAAATATGACCAGTACAAACAATAGTTTGATATCGTGAAAGAAAAAATGTCTTGGGGGAGTCGCTCAAGAAAACAGTGATTTATTTTTTTTTGTCAGAGAATGATTTCTTGATATTACACACTTGTGTAGATTGTATAATCCGGGGAAAGCGAAATAGGGGATTAAATATCCCAATTTTTTTGGACATTTCCGGGAAGTAGGAGTTAGTAATGCAATCTCGAAGCAATCTATTATCTAATTCGGATACCCCAGGGCTCGGTCCTAGGCCCGGTGCTTTTCACTATGTACGTTCAGCCCTTGCAGTGATCAAGCAGTTTGACATGCTATATCACATGTTAGCGGATGATACCCAGCTTCAGCAGTCCGTGATCCCTTCTCAGTTCCCTCAGCTTCTTAGTATGGCACAGAAGACAGTGGAGTCAGTTAAGCACTGGATGACCATAAACAAGCTCAAATTGAACGATGAAAAGACCGAGCTGGTCCCCATTGCTACCGCTCAAAAGCTAAAATCTGTAAATAACACACCATCTCTCAGGTATACAGATTGAGTTTGCTCAAACAGTGCGAAACCTGGGTGTCTACTTGGATAGAACACTAACTATGGTAAATCACATTAACATGATTTGCAAGGCAATTTTTCTAGAGATGCGCTGAATTAGTTATATCAGACCTTTCTTAACGTTTGATGCAACAAAGAGACTGATGTCTGCATTCGTGCTATCACGCATGGACCACTGCAATGCTCTCATGGTGGGTCTTCCAGCTACGCTCCTGGATAAAATTCAAAAAGCGTTCATGACAACTTATGTACCCACTAGACAACTCCGCTCATCCGATAGTGGCAAACTCTCGATACCACGTGTTCGCCTTGAAACTTACGGAAGGCGCATTTTCGCATTTGCTGACCCAACAATTTTGAATACACTTCCTGACGCTCTCAGAAACAGCCAGACACTGAAGTCTTTCAAAACCGAATTGAAAACACATCTATTTCGCAAACACCTGCTGGGGGTGATGTTGTCTACCATCTTTTCCAGCTGGCTATGATCTCCTAAATGTATATTGGCCTGTGTTGTTTATGTTTGCAAGGGATGAAAGACTTAGAATGGGTATTCTCGTAAGTAGTTTTTGTAATGTTGAGTTTTGTATTTCAAAGTGGTATAATATAAATTTTTTTCATTTCTCTTTTAATATAGTTGACTTTGTACCGCGCTTCAAGCCTTTGGGAATGAAGCGTGATTTTCAAATAAACTTTATTATTATTATGTAGTCATTAGGACTTGTGTCTATGACTATTGTCGTTAGGAGTTGACCATTAAAATTGAAGTTTCTGTGACATTTAGGTCACATGTCATCATCTCATGTTTACATAAAGCCGTGTCATTGTGGTGAGAGCAGGGGCGTAGGTGGGGGGGGGGGGGGGGGAAGAGGGGGGGGGGGGGGGGGGGGTTTGATCCTACCCAAGCGGCACTTTTTTTTAAAAAATGAATGCGGCAACAACGCCAGCCTTTAGGGAGTGCGACCAGTGCCCACGCACAGGGCGCCGGGATCAAAGGGGCGCCCAGTAAATATTTAAATTCCTTTAGTTTATTATAATGAAATGTGAACCTCTGGTCCAGGGTCGAGAAACGGTATTTTAACTTTTCGAACACGGCGTGTGCTTAGGGCGCCATCAACGATCTTCCAAAAATAGGAAAAAAAGTTTTGCATGTGGGCGCCATAGAAGAAAAATATAAAGTGCAATTAAAAAAAAAAATGATGCTGGTACAAGTCGACAAGAACAATTTTATTATTCATTGTTTGTTTTGTTTTTTTTTTAAACATAGTTAATAAACTCATTACGGAATAACTCGTTTTCCGTTCATGATATACTTAGAAGGGGTGCCAAAGTTAAGCTTGCACAGGGCGCCATCAACCGTCGGGCCGGCACTGGCGGCAATTTCGATCCACTTTATATATTATCAATGGTGTCGATCGATTTATATTCTTTATTTTTTTTGTTTTGGGTGGGGGGGGGGGGGGGGGGGGGGCGGCAAAATCAAAGACCGCCCCTGGCATCTCTAGCTGCTCCATTGGATGTCAACAATTAGTGCTTGTTGTTCAAGGGTCTAAGCAAGCAGGATAAGAAAACTAATGGAGAAATATATTTCTTACAATGTACACAAATCTTTACAGCATACGTCCATCTTTTGAGGAGAGTTGCGGTGCTTTAAAGAGAGTTTCCGCCCCTTGTTTCCCCTACCCGGCTGTTGTTAAAATATCGCTTTTGAATTACTTTATTACATTTCTAAACGAGAATTAGAAGTTAAATTGCGGTGGGATTTAACTCGACTTTTAAAATGTGAAAATTACAATTTGGAAAGTTGACAAAAAATTCAATTTAATACTTACTTTGTTTACATCGTGCTCTCCCGACTATTACAAAAACGCAATACCCGTAACTCTGTAAGTGAATAATATTGTTACCAAGGGAGTGACGTTACATGCCACATGAAAGATGATTTTGCGCTTGAGAAAAACTTTAAATGTCTTGTTTTTAAATTATTCTAGTTTATAAAATGGTTGTCTAAGTAAGAATAGTTATCCATGTGTGGAAAGTGGATTCTATACATTGTTTTCACACCAAAAAAAAAAAAAAAAAAAAAAAAAAACCAATTACTTAAAAAAAAAAAAAAAAAAAAAAAAAAAAAAAAAATTTTTTTAAAAAAAAAAAAAAAAAAAAAAAAAAATTCCATTTACTTTAATGAATAAAAGAATATTAAATTATCTTAAATCAACATATTTAACAAAGGAACCCCCCCCCCCTTAAACCAGCGTCGCCCCTTACCCAATTTAACCAACGTGACAAGATATTATTACAACTAAGCTGAGGGTAAGATTCCATTCTGAGTATTAAAGGGCATGCCCACTAGAAACTTTTTCAAAGGTAGATATTCACCGGAGCGCCCATGTAGCCAGACACAGCATTGCCAGGTAGACGGGCCGTTGACCTGGCATATTGTGACTCCCTAAGGTCGATTTGAGAGCGGTGGCATAGTTCGGTTGATGTGACTCATTTTTTCATTATTTTTTTTTTTTTGGTGACCTAATTCCCTAACTTTCGTCTCGAATGTCTCGAAATTAATTGCGTCTGGGTCAGCTGTTTTTCCCCCCACCCAAAGTATTAAGTTTTCAATGTGTAAGTGATGTGAGAAAGTATTGAGGTCATTTAACGCCGTGAGAAAGTATTGAGGTCATTTAACGCCAAAGGTCGCCCTCTGAGTATAATTGGCTTTTTTTAGATAGAAGACTAAAAGGCTTAAACGCTATAACAACGTGCTTTGTTTACAGCACGAAAGCTGAGCAAATTAGTTTCGTACTTTATCAAATAATATGTTGCCTGTTGGCTTTTCTGGTTACCGGAAATTTGTTTGAAAGAAATTTTGTCGACGGAAAATTGATCGACGGAAATTTGATCGAACGGAAATTTTGACGAATCTTTTTTTCAGTTCACACGCTAAAATTGTGCGTCAAATTTCTTTTTGAACGCAAACCAAATGTATGGAAATAATTAAATATAAATCATGGTGTTATGAAGAATGCCCATGTCTTTAAATTCCCCTTTTCTCGACATACTACGCAAACTACGCATGGTGGTCTGTGTAAAATTGTCTGTGTGGTAGTCAGTGTGAGAGTCTGAGTAATAGTGTGTGTGATAGTCAGTGTGATAGCCTGTGTGAGAGTCTGTTCGATAGGCTGTGCGATAGTCATGTGATAGTCTGTTTGATAGTCTGTGTGATAGTTTGTGTGATAGTCTGTACTGTAGTGGTAATTTTTGTTGTTGTGTTTATGCTAGAGTAATTTTCTGATTCCTCTTCTCGAATCGTATGAAGATAACATGTTAAAAGGCGTATTGTTTCTGGTATAGTATACTTCGTAGGGTTACATTCTTATATATTTATAAATAAATATATATATATATATGTGTATATATATATATATATATATATATATATATATATATATATACATTTTAAAAAAAAAGAAATATAGTGATATACACACACGAGTTTGTTGAGAGAAAATTATATATATATAAATATATATATATATATATATATATATATATATATATATATATATATATATATATATATATATATACACTTTAACGAAAAAGGCAAATAGTGCGATACACACACGCGATTCTGTTGAGCCAAAAGCTTAGAATGAGAAACTGTAACACTGTGCACTTGATTCAACATGCAGGTGCGGCTACACTAGAGCATCCGAGTGGGTGTTTCTTGTTTAAGATTCATTTTTTTTAAAGAATGTGTGTGGGAGAGGGAGTGGGGATAGAGAGAGAGAGGGGGGAGAACAAAGGAGATCCGAGTAAAGTAGGCCATTTTGTGACGACTACTCGTGAGTCAAGTCGGGGATGATCTCTTCAATTAACACCCAGCTGGTAGTAACTTCCCCTGATAACGGGTTCATCTCCGTCAATCCGAAACTGAACTCGGGGTGCGCGAGGCGAGCCAGATCGAGACCTTCTGGTAGGTTGTGGCCAACCTTCCAGTAGGTTGTGGCCGGACCTTCTGGTAGGTTTTGGCCGGACCTTCTGGTAGGTTGTGGCAAGACCTTCTGGTAGCATCTGGCCAGACTTAAAGGTAGATTGTGGCCAGACCTTCTGATAGCATCTGGCCAGACTTAATGGTAGATTGTGGCCAGACCTTCTGATAGCATCTGGCCAAACTTAATGGTAGATTGTGGCCAGACCTTCTGATAGCATCTGGTCAGACTTAATGGTAGATTGTGGCCAGACCTTCTGATAGCATCTGGCCAGACTTAATGGTAGATCGTGGCCAGACCTTCTGATAGCATCTGGCCAGACTTAATGGTAGATTGTGGCCAGACCTTCTGATAGCATCTGGCCAGACTTAATGGTAGATTGTGGCCAGACCTTCTGATAGCATTTGGCCAGACTTAATGGTAGATTGTGGCCAGACCTTCTGATAGCATCTGGCCAGACTTAATGGTAGATTGTGGCCAGACCTTCTGATAGCATCTGGCCAGACTTAATGGTAGATTGTGGCCAGACCTTCTGATAGCATCTGGCCAGACTTAATGGTAGATTGTGGCCAGACCTTCTGA